>PITA01009276.1:0-60586 GCA_004023965.1 Spilogale gracilis | reverse complement strand
TGAGTTCCTGTGGGGCAGAGGGCAGACCTGTCACCCCCGCTCCGTCCCACCCCCCATTCCTGGCTGCAGTTGCAGGGCTGTAGGATCCCCGCTGTGTCTGTACCCAGGCAGCTGGGGCTCTCTTCCGGACCACACCAGCTGACTCAGGCGGCAGCCACCCCAGGACGCTCCCCCCACCAGCTCCGTCACCCCCCCACCCATGTGTGTTCTTTGTTCCCATGGAGTCAGATGCTCAATTAAGAGAGATCTAGAAGGTGCCCTGCCTCCAAGGGCACCGTGGCTCTCTGCGTTGCTTCTGTGCTCCCTTCCCCCCTCCCAGGGCTTCCCTCCCCTCTGCAGCTTAGTCCCCCTTGGGGAGCTGCAAGGCACAGGACGCCCATGGGGACTGCCCACCCCTCCCCCCCAGGGGCTGCTCAGCGCTCCTCCTATGGGACTCACTCATTAGCATCTGGTCCACATGTGCAGGAATAATTCTTGTGAGCAAATCGGGTTCCTGGGAGCCCCAGCAGCCAGGCCCGCGTCCCGGGACAGAGAGGCCCAGAGCGAGCAGGTTCCCCTACCGGTGGAGGGTTTTCACAGGGGTGGGAGGCTGGCAAATGTACAGAACGGTGCCCGAGAGGACGCTGTGGCCCCTGGTCAGGATGGCACCGAGAAAGGGTTCAACGGAATCTCTTCTCGGGTAAGGAACCACACGTCAGATGTCTCTCCAGCGTGCTACTTCTAACGCAGCAGCTCAGCCTCGCTGGAGAAGTGCATCTGCGTGGGATGCCTTCTGTACTGATGAGCATTCTTCAGAGGCAAAACCAATTGCTGTGCTGTTCACATTCTCTAATGCAAGAAGTGGATTATTTTTTTCACGGAAAACACATGAAATGATTCCAGCAGAATATCGTGACCACTTTCAAAATTGTGTGTGTGTATATGTGTGTGTCTGAGTGTCCCATCGGGCCAGCCCGAGGGGTTTGAGTGGAGGTACCTATCTCCACCACCCAGGACAGAGGAGTGGGGCCCGGGACCAGTCATGTAGCCCCCAGGGCCAGGGGAGAAGAGCATGTGCATCGGGGTGAAGCCTCTGTGAGCTCCCAGGACTCCCTGGGATCCCAGAGCCCTTCAGGACGTGTGTAGCGGGACTTTGTGTTGGATTCCTGCCGTGAACACCCCCAAGGAGCATCAAGGAAACACACAAAGAGGCTTGAGTTGTGCACAAAGCCTTTTGAGATGTGGGGCAAGAACACCGACTCGCACTTGGATGATACTCGAGTGCGTTCCTTCTCTTCCAACCAGCGAAGGAAGAGAACATGCCAACCGCAATAAGCCACAAATGTGGCCACGGCAAGCATGGGACAAGTGTTTACATGGCCTGTCGCTGGACTGGACGCTCTACTGCACATCAGCCCACCTCATCCCTCCCATAGTAAGGGACATAACAGCGTTCCCATTTCTCAGATAACAAGATTGAGGGTCTTGGAGGCACCACAGAGACAGGGTCTAGGCTCATCCCTAACTTCAATGTCCTTCCACCGCTAGGTCGTTTTGAAGAGCCCCTAAGACCTTCTGCTTGTCATTTTCTATTGCAACGTAAGGAGCAAAGCCATCCGCTCTTTCTGAATGCAACCCTGATCCTGTTTGAGAAAGTAAATAATGGCCAAGGTTTGTACTTCCGTTGGGGGGTTTTCTGAGCATGTTTTCATATTGCAACCCCTCCCCCATGACATGTAGCCTCATGCCCCTTCCACGTGGCTGCCCGACAGACCTTCAGCACCTCAAGAGCACCTCATGCTCTTCCTTGGCTGGTCGTGTGAGGCTTGCTCATCAGAGAGCCACCCCTTGACGGGAACCTGGATTGGTGCTAACTGAAAGGTAGTGGCTAATTAGTCTTTATAGCAAGATAAAACTAATTGGAAGCAAGCTAATGAGAGTGATGGCTTACAGTGGAGAAGGCACAACATCAATTTGGAACCCGGGGGACTGGTGATGAAGGGTGATTTAATTTTTTGGTGATTTCTGTTAAATCGCAAGGAGAATGATAATCATTGCAGCGGGATTGAATGTCACTCCTGTCTTTGTTGGACTAGTGTTTACTGAATGTGTGCTCAGGGTACCCGACACACAGCGGTCCATAAGAACAACGCTGTGCCTGCTCTTGGGGACTGAAGGGTCTAGTGGAAGAATAGATGTGGATAGATCTGTAATAGACATTTTAGACTGATGCTTGCCACACACACACACACACACACACACACACACACACCTACTGGTCACTTCCCTATGCTCCCGAGGGACATTCTCACCTGTCCCCCATGCTTGCCCCGTGCCATCTCAAGAAGCTGACCCCACCACTGACTGCAAGGGAGAACCCACATCACAGGCCCAGACCAGGACAGTATGGAGTGACTGACCTGGCTTCAGTGAGTGCTGTGAAGAGATAAGTTGATGAGATGCTCTCTTCCGGGCATGGGAATCTTTAGCAAGGCTGGGCAGCTGACTAGCTCTGGGGTGATACCCCGAAAAGACACTCAACTGATACAAGGTTTTAGTTTCCTGGAGCTCCCCTTCCCCCAACTGCTTTCACATTCCTGAGAGTCCTCCAGGTGCACCCCAGTGCCGAGGGTGCCCCCGGTCAATTGTTTCTCTGGGTGTGTGAACCAGAGTTGTTTTCCACTGCTTGTAAGTCAGGACTCTGGCTCAGCATGTTTCCTGGAACTTCTGTGGTCTTCATCAGGAAGGGAGGAGACTAATTGCAAGGACTGCTGGGGCCAATGTGCTTGGCCCCAGGACCCACAATGCCTGGGCGTCTGTGTGGGGAATCTCCCATGCACGGGCACCAGGGCAATCCAAGGGCACCTGCTGGTTCCCACCACCACCTCCCCCCGAGTAAGAACAGGCCTTCTGAAGTCAGGGCTTCCCCAGAGAGCAAATGTCTTCATCATTGGTCTTCACCATTGGTCTTCACCATTGGTCTTCACCATCGGTCTTCATCATCGGTCTTCATCATCGATCTTCATCATCGGTCTTCATCATCGGTCTTCATCATCGGTCTTCACCATCGGTCTTCACCATCGGTCTTCACCATTGGTCTTCACCATCGGTCTTCATCATCGGTCTTCATCATCGATCTTCATCATTGGTCTTCATCATTGGTCTTCATCATTGGTCTTCACCATCGGTCTTCATCATCGGTCTTCATCATCGGTCTTCATCATCGGTCTTCATCATTGGTCTTCATCATTGGTCTTGCAACACCAAGTAACGGGGAGCAGCCAACACCTGGTAACTCAGGGTAAATGCATGATGGGTAAATTGTTTGAACTGCTTCCAGGCACCTCAGGCTCGCAAGAAATCAAAACATAGCTCTCCCGAGAGCTCTTTGTTTTATATTTCTGTGCCCACCCTGTGCCTGGGGCAAGAGATGGAGGCCACCATGTGCTTTCAATTCTGGAGAACTCTGCTTTCCAAAAGGACACGCTGACAAAGGGGCTGGTCATGCACCTGCCGCAGTTCTCGGTGCCCCTGGCCCTGGAGCGGGTTTCTTTAGGAGCAGGAGGCCGCCTTCTTTCCCATTAGGAGACAAATGGGCATCGCAGAAAGTTTTGAAACTCCAAGCCTGTGCAACCTCAACGGTCTGGAAACATGGGCAACCCGTTGATCAGAGTGAGGGTAGATGACAAAGAGGGGGAAGGCTGCCCCAAATCTTCAAGGGAGGGGCTCTTTGCTCTAGACCCTCCAGGTCCATCCCCCTGCCATCTCCCAGGATCCTGCCCTTGCACCTGCATCCCGCTCTCACCTGTAAGATGGCCAAAATATGAAGACATCACAGCAGACAGTGACCAAGACGTCCCTGACATCCCAAGAAAGAGAGTGAACACATTCCGGAGGCAGTGTGAGGGTTGGTCCTCATCACCCATGAGTCCTTGCAGCTTGTCACATGGCGTCTGAGCAGCCCCATGTCCTGATCGGATTGCCCGTCCCAGGACTCTGATCAGGTGAGAGCCTCCGCAGGGTGGTTGTGTTCAGCACATGACTAGTTAAGAGCGAGGTGAGGGTCTCATCGGTCATGTAGCAAGAGCCTTTTCTTGGCCTCACTCTAATTTGGGAGTAGGAAACATTCCCCCACATGATGCAGGGCAGTGCAGTGTTTTCCAAAGTGAATCTGCAAATCTTGCAGAAAGCACAGGGTTTCCTCAGGTCCTTGAAAGTGACCATGTGGGGGAAACGCTCCCAGCACGTGCAAAGCCCCTGTGAACAGGCCCTGGGGAGGCCTGCGGGGCTCTGCCCGCTCAATACTGACGACGAGGACATGGAAAGCAAAGGATTCAAGTCTCAAGAGAGGCCTTTCGTAAGATCGATGAAACAGTCTAAGCCTTTGCAAAAAACCCCAACCAAACAAACAAAAACCCTAAAAAGTCCTGCTTTATGATTGAGCTGCGAAAAGTCCTATATAAAAACATGTTTATAGCACCATCACTCAGTCTTGTAGGAAGAAGTCAAGTTGCCCTGTTTTCACTGAAAATAAGATTTGTTGCATCCTCTGTTCTAAAAATGAGCACGCGGTCTTAATTAAAACCCACCCTTTCTGGGGCGCCTGGGTGGCTCAGTTGGTTAAGCAACTGCCTTCAGCTCAGGTCATGATCCTGGAGACCTGGGATCGAGTCCCACATCAGGCTCCCTGCTCGGCGGGAAGCCTGCTTCTCCCTCTCCCACTCCCCCTGCTTGTGTTCCCTCTCTGGCTGTATTTCTCTCTGTCAAATAAATAAAATCTTTAAAAAAAAATAAATAAATAAAAATAAAACCCACCCTTTCCTAAAAGGCAGAGCGAATGTATTTTTTTTCATAATGTTCACTTTTCAAAAGAAAGCCCCAGACAAAGCCTTCTCATCTCACCACCCCTCAGCTGCTTATGGTTCAAGAACTAGCAACTTCTTGCATTTAAATGAACCCTGTGAGGGCTTTGATGGTGAGACAGGGAGGTAGAGGACACTCAGTGATCTTTCTAAGGTGGGGACTGGGGGTGGGGTGGGGTCCGTGCAGAGTCCCACCAGTGGGCTCCTGCCTGGGTCTGCGCCATGGGGGGACAAGTGCCTGCAGTGTCTTAGCTCTGCAGTACGAGCCCAGTGCCCACACAGAGGTTAACACAATCCTGTTAAAAGGATTAAGATTCCCTTCGTTCAGATCAATTCTGTCGGACAAGAGCTCACGATCTCCAAGAGATATCTGCACTCCATGTTCGCCACAAAATTATTGATAGTGGCCAAGACACAGAAACAACTCAAGTGTCCACCAAGGGAAGAATGGATAGAGAAGCTCAAGCATTCTGCACAATGGGATATTTTTTAGCCATTTGCGACGTAGATGGGTCTGGGGGGCCTTATGTGGAGTAAGTCATACAGAGAAAGGCGAACACCAGAGAAGCTCACTTAATATGTGGAAATATTTAAAGCATCGAACTCCCTAGAGAGGGGTGGTCAAGGGGTGGTTACCAGGGTCTAGGGCGAAGCAAGGGGGGAGATGTTAGGCTGCCTGCGATTCAGGTCTGGGGAAGGTAGCCTTCAGCTTGGTGACCCTAGCAACAGCATTCTATTGTCTGCTAAGAGAGGAGATCCTTAAAGTTCTTATTCCCCCAACACCAAATTTTGAAAAAGGCACCTACGCGAAGCAATACTTATGTTAACTATCCTTAATGTGGTTATCGCTTGATAGGACCTGTGTATCAAATTGTCGCAATTTATGCCTTAATCATATACAATGGGATATGTCGATTGGATCTCAATAAAGCTGGGAGAGAGGACTCAAGGAGACAGCAGTGTTTACGTGTTTGAACAGCTGGCCAGCTCTGCGGGAATACTCAGCGAAATTCTCGCCTGTTGCTGCGGCCGTCATTCTTGCTGTGCTACCATATATCATACTCTACGATTGTACTGTTGCCGCTATTATTGATTTACCAACATAGCATTTTCACTATTAAGTGATAAGTGGCTTGACTCTCTTAGAATCATCATGATCATCCTTATGCTTTTTTTCCCCCACCCTTCTCAATTCCTTTCTCGTAGAATCCAAATCCTAGAAATCTCTGAAGCCTGGAAATTGCTGTCCGCTGCTTGATTTTTTAGCAGTGGATTCTGGAGCGCAGTTTCAGCAGGGGGTATGATTTCCATTGGGCTCTAAAACCAAATAAAATGCAAATCTCCTAGGAGGATGGCTTCCCTCCCTGCCCCCTCGGTTGTGGTCCCTCTGGAATGGTGTCTGAGTTTTTACAAGGGGCCTTTAAAAAGCCCCTGGGCCCCCTGGGAAGCCCCATCCCCCTTTGTCCAGATGGGATGGAGGTGGCCAGGCTTCCCTGGGGGGATTGTGCTCCGAGGAGCCCTCCCCAGGAAGGCTGTGATTTATACGCCAAGGCTTGTCACAGGGTGAAAGGAAGGGCCACTTTTTCATTTTGATCAAATGTTAGGTTTGAAAGCCACCCACTGCTGTAAACTCAGCTGGTTCCGAGGGCCAAGATGAAACACATTGCCCGCTTTGTTGCAGAGATGGTGTTCGGGAAGGCTCTGTGAATAGGCTTCCCTTTGCCCCGCGCACAGAGACAAGATGTGTGCCGAGGAGGGCGAGGTGCCTGTCTCCCCCCCCTCCCCAGATCTCCATACACTCCTCCTCCCCCTGGCGACCTCCCCATGTGCCAGTCTTGGAAGGAACGGTGCTGTTTGATGCAGTTTTCCCAGTGTGAACAGGTGCACAATGTAAACTTGCTTACTCCCCTTGATGGGTCCTGTGGGGTGGGGTTTAAAAAAAAGGCCACCAGTGTGTCCCCAGAAAATGCAGTCCCTCTCATGACATCCCAGCTTCCCAGCTGGACAGGGCTCCTCATGCCCCAGGATCACAGAGCTCTTTGATGGTGTCCTGGATCTCTGGCCACTGTCTGACGTCTTAGTAAATGGGACAGGAAAGTGGTTCTTGTCTCCCTCCTCTCGGCTGAGCTTGACTGGTGTAATGGGTGGGCAGCGGGAGAAAGTGGGAGCATCCCGGGGGGCCATGAGACGGTCTCAGAATCCTCACCTGTGACATTTGGTGAGGACACTAGATGGGCTACAGGATACTGTCCGGCTTTATTCATTCATCTGGGGTGCATTGATTAAGGTTCTTTTGCATGTCTGGGTGCTGTATTCCAGAATGGGAACGCTAACCTGGGACATCCCTATGGAGAGCTGGAAAATAAGTAAGTGCATCAATGATCGAGGTGAACTTAGAGAAGCATACACGGTAGAAAGGAAAGCAAATGGGTGGCATGAAGGTACCTGGGAAGGGGTGTGTATTTCAAGGTCCTTAAGCAGTTGTATCCTAGAGGGGCTTTCTGCAGATGTGACATTTGCGTGGACACTAGAATGAAATGAATGAACCAGCCATGGGAAGAGCATTCTAGACTGAAAATGGGATGTGCAAAGGCCCAGGGGCATGGGAAAGTAAATCTTTAGGCCCCACAGAAGGGTCACCAGTGCAACCGGGATTTAGAAGGTAAATAAACAGGAGTGGAGGCCTCCAAAACTGATTGCTGAGGGTTTTGCCAAGCATGCTCGTCTATGTCAGGAGCAGAGGATTCCAAAGCTATATCCATGCTTGGGATCAGCCCCTGAGTACTGTTTCCTGCAGATACTATGTACGTGAGCTCTCGGTACTGTGCTTGTGATGCAGAATGGCCATCTTTAGGGGAGAAAGCTGCCTGTGCTGTTGGGTTGTTTTCAGTAGCTTGATCTGGTCGCAGTCCCCACCTTTGACCCAAAGGGCTGGAAAATTTCTGAATTCACAAGAGCCCCCTTTGATATGCCCCACCTGGGCCAATGACCTCTCCGACATCATCCAAACGCTCACCAGACCCTTCTCCCACTCCAGATAACGACATTCTCTGGTTAGCCCAGCCAGACAGCTCGGAGTCATGCCCGTCCCATCCCACCTCCCGGGGTCACCCGCCCTGTTGATCCAGGCTGTCTGGTTTCTCCGGAAGCCTTTCTTTTTCTGGCTCCACTGCTCTGTTCAGAGCCTTGATATTCCTGTCTGGACATTTGCTTCGTCGCCTTTAAAGGAAAAAAAAAAAACAAAAAACTTTTATTTTGATACAACTCCAGGTTGAAGAAAAGTTGTAGAATAATATGGAATCTGGTTTGCCTTTCATCCAGATTCTCCATCGTCAATGTCCAAATGTTAACATTTTACCGTATTTGCTTTATCCTTTCATACCCCCATATGCATCTGCATATAAATGTGTATACACACATGTATATAACATATAACATATACATAACCACACACAATTTTCTCTGAACGTCTGAGAGCCTAGTAAAGACGTGATGCTCTTTCACCCCTGAATTACATAAAACAAAGACACTCTCTTCCGTCATCTCAGGATCATTCAAATCAGAAAGTTCACATTGACAGAGTATGGTCATCGACCTTCAGACCTTCTTTAGATTTCTCCAGTTGTTCAGAAGCACCCTTCATAGCAAAAGAAAGTCCCAGGTGATGTGTCATATTCAGTGGTCGGGTCCCTCACTCTGCATGAGCCCAGAACAGCCCCTCGGGCTCCCTGGGACATCACGGTTGGGCCACAACTCCTATACATGTGCAATGAGGAAGCGAGTGGTTTCCCAGCACACCCCTCTGTCCAGTTTCCCTTGGGTTTCCTCGCGGGCTTCGTGCTGGTGGCCGGTGGGATGCCACGCTGGGGATGTCGTGTCCTTCTCTGTGCCAGGAGGCGTGTGCTGCCCCCCCATCCCCATCTGGGCACCACGATCCCTCGCCTGCGAGGTCTTTTCCTCCAAGAAGCCGTCATGGGGAAATGACACAAGGCTGATAAAGGTCTAGTTACTTCTCTGTTCTCTCCTGGCTTTCTCATCACTGACAACTTTTACAGATGGAGATGTTTTCCTAATGTGTGTCTTCCTATCTTCCTTCCCCACTGATCCGGGGTTTTCTCCCCCACTTATTATTTACTTTTTTGTCTGCTTATCTGATCCTCTTAGCTCCTGAAGCCTTGTTTTAGTCAATGGCCACCAACCTCTTGAAATAGTCCTTGTCGCCTTCAAAACCACATTCCCCTTCATCTTCTGGGATTTAAATTAGCATATGGATATGAAGTCCCCCCTTCCTGGTGCTAATCCTTTGGGCTGCCTAGACACTAAAACCAGGAATCTCAGGGATTAGAAATGAGAGTCTGGTCCCACTGCAGAGGCCTGCCGGCCCCCCAGGGGGCATCTGCTGGTGACCCTGACCCTGCTCTGCCTCCCGCAGAACCCCAGGCCCTGTCTAACCCTTGCGGTGGGCTAGTTGCACTGAGATATGCCATCAATGTGAGATACACACTGCATTTTGAAGACATTCTATGAAAAAGAACATAAAAATACCATGGATAATTTATATGATGATTGCATATTGAAACCACCGTGTTTTGGATAGGTGGGTTAAACAAGATATGTTAATTATTTTATCAGTTCTCTCTTTACCTTTGACTGTGGGCACCAGGAAATTCTCTGTGTTTTGGTCTGTGTTTGAGGCATGAGCTGCGTTTGAAAGCACTGGCCTAGCTACCTTACTGCACTTCCACTGGACCTGAGAGGGGAAGGAGGCAATTTTATGTAGGATGTTCCCAGAACTCTAGCTTTATACATGGTGGCTTTGTGTGAATTAGAAAAAGCTGCTTCCTCTGCGCATAACAAAAAGGAGAAAACATCCCTTTTTCCAAAAAGATTCCGTTCCTAGCTAGGGGCATGGCTTGGAAAATGGAGCATGGATTATCCTTCAAACTGCGCCAGTGCCCTCTTGGCCAGGAGAGTTTGTGCAGTTCACAACCTGTGCAGCTGTCCAGGGCAGCCCAGGCCTGATTTGTCTCCTGTGCCCTGCTGTAGAGGCAGAACCAATACGGTTTGTTTTGGGTACCAGAGAGCCTTATTAGAAGCAAGGTAGCCTAGTGGTTAATCCTGTTGTCTCTAGGGTTAGACATGCCTGACTGGTCCAGCTATGAAAGCGAAGTACCAGACATTTACTCTTGGATGGAATTCTTAAGCTCCCTGAGTTTCCCTTTCTTCAATTGTAAAGCAGCAGTGATAGTAATAGGGTCTAGCGGGTCTGATAAAGGGATTAATGACTCTTCCATGTGTCCAGTCCTGATGAACAGCAATGACTCTGGAGCCTTTCCACCATTGTGGTGTAAAGTCCTTGTAGCTCTGGGGGGTGAGCGCAGGACCTGAAGTATGAATAGATGAGCTTGATGAAGAAACTTTTCTCTGGCTTTGGAGGACCCTCAGTCTGGATTACTTGGTCTCCACACAAAGTGGTCCTATGAAATGCAGACTATGTTTCCTGCTCACGTGTGTAGGGAACTATTTATGCATTCTCTCACTCCCAGAGCAGACATTATCAGTGCATTGCATGGGGAAGGAAAACGCAAGTCAGAGTGTCAAGTTAGAAGAGAACACACAAAGGGTGGGAGGATGGGCTTTGGGGACTGACCTTCCCCTGAGGCTATAGAGAGCTCACCACATCTCACCATTTAGGGGTGACAGGGAGAGCACTCTAGGAGCGTGGCGTGTGGACACAGGCTCCCTGAGGCTCTCTGAGGGTCTTGAAGGTGAGCACATGACCTGGTGGTGGTTAGGTGTTGCCTTTATTTATTAGGCTACTACTACGTTCAGAAAGCCACTTAATTTTCATGACAGTGCAAAGATGACGATGAGGTGAGGTAGTGATTATGGCCACTCTTGTTTTTGAGCCCTTTCCCCAGATGTTATTTTAAGCACCTGATACAGATTATCTCAGGGATGCTCAAAACAAACCCCCAGATTCTGGCACAGCCCCCCCCCCCTTGCAGCCAGGCACTGCATGCCCTCAAGGAGATGGCTGGGCGTGAATCCCTGATCTATACTCTTGATACAGTGTTAGGCAGGTGCTGCAAGCTCTTGAAGCCTCCATCTTCTCATGTGTACAATGGGGTTATTGTGGCCTCATGTCACACCATTCTAGGACTGGTGAGAAAGAAGCTGGGATGAATGTTGAACGGACAGAAGGCGTGGCCATGACCACCACCTGCCCTTACTGCTCTTGCATTCAAATCAAAGGCTTCACAGTTGCCGCTTGTGGGGAAAGTGACTTTGGGGAGTATGATTTCTGTTCATGAGCCCAGACCTTGGAATGCACATGTCCCATGTCCAAAGGGGGTTTTTACCCAGTCCTCAGGTAGGGTGGGCTGGGGTTTGAAGCCATGCTTTCTTGGAGGTGTATTGACGCGAGCACTTCGGTCCTTTTGTGAGCTCATTAGGGTTCATAACTTGTTCTTGTTGTAGAGATCCTTATAATTGATCCTAAATTAGTACATGCATCACAATATTCCCAGGCTACCCCTTCTCCCCAAAGCTTAGTTTGGGTGTTAAGTCCAGAGTTATGCTCTGTTTATGGCTGATCAAGTTTCCATTTCTTAAAACCCTCTCTCTTCTTCCCCAGTTGTCCCCACTCTCAGCACCCACCTCTGCTGTGTCCACAGACAGCTTCGGGACCTGGGCTTAGAACAGCAAATGCCCTGGCCAGCAAGCCTTGGGCCAGAGCTCCACCTAGGACTGCAGGGGGAATCCACACCTTCTCCATCAGTCTTAGGATGTGCATCATGGCCACACAGTATCCTGGCTCAGAAATGGTTTCCTTTGACCTCCTGTACATGGGGTGAGCTTGGACCATTCAGGTGAGCTGAAGGTGCCTCAAATGAATACAGGCATGAGAAGGGTTATTCCTGTATCGAACAGCATCCCAGCAAGAAACAGAATGTCTCCAGTGTGGTTCAAATGAAGCATCTGTATTTGTGAAGTCTTTCATCTTAATTCCAGTATAGTTAACATACAGTGTTGTGTTAGCTTCAGATGGATGACAGGATAAAGAAGACATGGGATAGACACACGATGGAATATTATACAGCTCTAAAAAAGAATGGAACCTTAACATTGACCATATGATGGATGGAACTTAAGAAACAAAACCAATGGGCAAAGGAAGCGAGAGAGAGAGAGAAAGAAACCCAATGAAGCATCTTGAATGAAGAGACTGTTGACCAAGCTGGAGCAGGGCTCAGGGAACAAAGATACTCCCAGGTACCCAGGGATACACAGCAGAGGGAGACTGAAGGATTTCATGTTCCTAGAGCCATCGATGTCCAGAGCTGCGGGGGATGGAGATATAAACCAGGAGGGAAGTGGCCCTCACCAGAGACAGCATCAGAAACAAGAGGGATGTGGAAAGGAATCCTGACCTTGTGTTCTTCCCACACTGTCTCCTCCCTTGTTTGGAGTGAGCAGATGACCCATCAGCAGGGCAGCTCCCCAAGGCACTAGGAAAGGCAGAGATGAAAAGGTGCGGTGGGAGGGCTTCTAAAACTAAGTGTCCCATATATATTGGTAGAGCTGAATCTCTCCTGCAGAATAGGAGCGGGACAGCAGACACTCAGAAGGAGCCTGCCCTGCCCCGGACATTCTGCTCAGGGCTCTCTGGGGAGTAAGCCATTTTCTCTCCCAGCTCTTGGAGATAGGTAGCCTCCTGTTACAGCAGCAGGATGGCAGCGTGCCCCTCGTTGGACAGAAAGTACGTTGGGGTGTGGATATTATTGCTTTGCCTACTGCCGGTCTATTTCCGTTTTTCTGTTGGCGGGGCCCCAGGTTTTCCTTGGGAAAGAGTACCTCCCTGGCTCTCTGTCAATGGAACCCAACGTTGTCAGGCTCCAGGAGAGGCATGTGACCCAACCCTGTCCAATCCAAGCGTTCCTCCCTCCTTCTGGCCAAGCTGATTGGTTCAGAGATGGGCAGGAACACAAATAGACCAACCAGAGCCAATGGGACTGGTCCTGGGTTCCTAATGGCGCTGCTGAGGGAGACCCATCATCTTTGCTTTGGGAATGATCAGGTGATAGGATGTAAGCTTCCAGCTACTGTTAACTTTCTCTTTTTCATTTAAACAACCTTATTGAAGTATGATTTACATACTCTAAATTCACTCTTTTAAGTATATACTCGATGGTTTTCAGTAACTGTGCCAGCATCCCCACGAGCCCAGTTTTAAGTCATTCCCTTAATGCAGTAAGACATCTCCTTCCCCTTAATCCACATCCCCAGCCCAACCTGCTTGGTCTCTGAGGATTGCTGGCTGCCAACTTGGCACGCTAAGGAGAGGTCTTGTCTGAGATAGGAGCAAGGCATAGGGAAGTGAGGTGAGCCATGGAGAAACTCTGAGATCTGCGGCATTGTCTGAGCCTCTCAGTCTAGCTAGACACTAGCTAGAGTCTTTGCTCTGGAAACTTCCATTTGTAAAGCCCTTACCTGTAAAAGTGTGTGCGTGCACATGAGTGTACTCCCGCACATGTACCTTCATGCATTGCTGAACAATTGTATCTCAAGTGCCTGTGCGTATCCCAACTTCCACATCCAAAAAATTATAAGTGGCTCTGCAGAGGGAGAGAGTAGGACAGAGACTTCAAGATGAAATAAATGTGAAAGAAAGTGCAGGTGAGCTTTGCTGATGACAAAGAGCCGGATACGAAGTATACAAGTAATTATTCTCAGCTAAATTGGCATTGTGTTTACTACATCTTTGCACACAAAAATATTTGAACGCCTACTTATTAATTTCTTATATTCTGTCTCATACAAAAAGGAAGACTTAAAAAGATGCTGACAAGACAGGAAGAGTAAATAAATGAAAATAAGAAAGATGAAGCAAAGAGGAAGTGAGGGCTGGGAAGAACACAGAAACTCAAAGCTTAGTAAACAAAAAAGCTTAAATGAAGACTTATATGAACGATTACTAAAGGCTGAGATGACAGTTGAATTCTAGGCTCTATGGGATCCAAAATTAAGGGAGAAATATGCTTAGTTTTTAAAACAGGATGTTTAGAAGTGTACAAAACCAACCCGTTGCTGGATTTCACTCTTGAGCTGCTCCATAGTGCAATGGGCTAAAAGCAATTTTCTAGGGGCCTGTATGACGCTGTCCTTGGGGAGCACAGGGCTGGGTCTGGCTGAAAGACCGGGTGCTTCATGCTGTGCACTGTAGATTATGTGCTCAACTATCAGGGAATTAGGATACTTGTGAATCCTTCTGGTAGCAAGTAATAGTATGATAAACCACAAGGGCTTATAATGATTTTTAATACCAAGAGTTCTGGCAGGGTGAGGGCAGGGTTCCAGGTGTGGGTCAATGATTCAGATTTCCTCAGAAACCCAGGGTCTTTCTCTCTGCTTGGCTTTCCTCAAATTTTTGGTTTCTTTCCTCAGGATCAAAATTTACTTGTTACCTTTGAGGTGTCACATCCTTGCTCAAGAAAGGAAGAAGAGTGGGGTTCAGTCCTTCTTGGTTTTTTTCTTATCAAGAAAGGAAAAGCTTTGCCCAGAAACAGATGGGCCCTTAATTGTAGATGCACAGAATTGGATCGTGTCTACCTTCCAGGTCAGCTGGGGAATAGAGAAACCTGTCCAATGGGAATGGGATTGGGGATTTGCAGACCACTTATTACCACCTTGCCGAACTCAACACAATCAGTGTCACTTGGCAAGGAGGAAGGGGGGAGTAGGGAACTAGCAATGTTTGCCAAAGGGAAAATGATGAATACAACCAGTGCCTGGGCAGATGACTTCTCTCTCCTCTGTGTAAGATAGACAGATGTGTGGTGTGCCACAGGGCATAGAAGGTAGGCAACTGGCCCCATAGGGCTTTGGGGAAGATCCAAAGTTATTGCCTACTGAGCTTATCTTAAAGGATAAGTGAAGAGTATCTTGAGAATGGAGGACGGGAGAGAGAAAGGGCTTAGGAGGCAAAGACATGAGCTAAAGAAGGGAAGTCTAAATCTCTTCAGTGTATTAGAAGACATTCAAGCAGTTCTGTATTCATATATCATAACATGAGAGTCAGAGAGGTGAGACAATAAAGGTGCCTGGGGAGGAGGTCTTGGGTGGCTTTGCATGCTCCATTTTCAATGGGCTTCACTCCTGGAGCAACAGCCTGACTTCCAGGCTTCAGTCAGGCAAGTGGCTCAAGTTAAGATATAGACTGGGTAAGAATGTGGTCTCTGGAGTCTGAATTCATGGGTTGAAATCCCACTTTCCCCCACCTACCCTCTTTGTGCTTTTCTCAAAAGGGGAACATGAGAGTGATTATTTTTACAAAATGAGTTAATTTGGGTGAAGTATGAAGAGTGATGGCTGAATGGTAAACCAGGACACATGGGGGTGACTGTGATCATGGTGGTGATGGTGATGGTAATGGTGGTGGAGATGAATGGTGATGTTAGTGATGATGATTGAGATGGTGGTGATGGTGATGGTGGTGATGATGATTGAGATGGTGGTGATGGTGATGGTGGTGATGATGATGATGGTGGTGATGGTGATGATGGTGATGGTGAGGATGATGATGGTGGTGATGATGGTGATGATGACGATGGTGATGGTGAGGATGGTGAGGATGATGGTGATGATGGTGATGGTGGCAATAATGGTGGTGATGATCATGGTGATGGTGGTGATGGTGATGATGGTGATGGTGGTGATGATGATGATGGTGGTGATGATGATGGTGAGGGTGGTGATGATGGTGATGGTGTTGGTGGTGATGGTGAGGATGATGATGGTGGTGATGGTGATGATGGTGGTGATGATGGTGATAGTGATGATGGTGGTGATGGTGGTGATGATGATGATGGTGAGGATGATGGTGGTGATGGTGATGATGGTGGTGATGATGGTGATGGTGATGATGGTGGTGATGGTGGTGATGATGATGATGGTGAGGATGATGGTGGTGATGATGGTGATGATGGTGATGGTGTTGGTGGTGATGGTGATAGTGATGATGATGATGATGATGATGGTGAGGATGATGGTGGTGGTGGTGATGTTTTAGGTGCTGGGGACATCATGTGGAGCAAGACACAGTCTTTGTCTTCCTAGAACTTACATTCTAGGGGAGGAGGCACAATAAAGCCATAAATGAGTAATCACATTATACTCATCTTGTGGAGATAAGGCTCATAAAAATAAGTGAATGTAAATAATGAGTTAGAACAAGGTTTCTTAACCTCAGTACTATTGACCATTGGCCAGACAAGTCTTTGCTGTAGGGGGCCTTCTGGCCTTATGGGATGTTTAACAGCATCCCTGCTGTCTCCTAAGTAGATGCCAGAAGCATCCCCCACTTTTTCCAACTGAAAGTTACTTCTGATCTTGTCAAACATCCTCCATAGGATGAAAATCTCCCTGGTTGAAAGCACACGGTGGGTGGTGCATGACTGAAGGTGGATGGTGCTAGTTCACTAGAAGGTGTAAGGGGCTCTCCCTGTTTCATTTCCTGGAGATGCCATTAAAAATTACATTACCCTTGGTGATTTATGGCAATAGAAGTTTCTGGAGGCCACAAATCTGAAACCAAGGTTTCAGCAGGGATGGCTCTTTCTATCATTTCTTTGGGAGGATTCTTCCCACAGCCCTTCTGGCTTTGGGTGGTTGCAGGCAGTCCTTGGCTTATGGCCACATCACTCCAGTCTCTGCCCTGTGTTTGTATGGCCTTTCCCTCTGTTTGTCCTCTCTGACTGCATGCCTCAAATACACCTATCTGTACTCGGACAAGGAAACCAGTCATTGGATGGAGGGCCCACCCGAAGTCCAGGATAACTCACTCAGAGATTCTGAACTTACTACACCTGCAAAAACCCTGTTGGCCTCCAAGGTCACATGCTCAGACCAGGGATGAGGACTTGAACATATCTTTTGGGGGGGGACACAGTTTAAGCCACTGTGTTCCCTACAGAGGTAACAAGTATGGGAATGAGACATGTACAGAAGTGTGTGTGTGAGAGAGAGAGACAGAGAGAGACAGAGAGAGAATGAGAGAGAATCCAGAAAGAGTCACGGATGCAGAGAGGAGGGATCGAGCAGGAAGTACGAATGACCATGGTGTGTCAGGGAGCAATGGTAGCTCCAGGGAGCAGCCGGGTTGGGCTGTCCGGAGCCAGGGAAGGCTGGGAGCCTTTGGGGGCCACAAGAAGAGGTTTGGTTGTATTCTAAGAGCCATGGGAGTGGCTGGTTTTGAAGCCAGCCACTCTGGGTCTGTTCTGATTTTCTGTTCCCTCTGGCCGAGGCTTCAGGGGAGAGAGAGGACGTTGCAGCCGTTAAACCAGCAAGCTGTAAACACCAAGAGAATGTTGGAAATCATCAGTTGAGGATTTTTAAGAGGAAGTGAATGAAAGAAACGCCACAGTAGCCTGCCCCAATTATCTCCTGGGCTCCAAGTAACCAGGTGCTTCGAAAAGATTAGCTTTCTTCTTCTGATTTATGAAGGTCTCAGGGTCTCCCTTTTGAAAGTGCTGATAGAATGTGTTCTGGTTTGTTTTCCTATGAATCTGAAACTTTTCTACTTGTCTCACAATAAAATTCCTGTGACTCGCTCAAAGGTCTTAAGAAGGGAAAAAAAAAAAAAAACCCTCCAGAATATTGCTGGGGAAACAATATTGACTTTAAGTATCAAGAGAATCTTGTAATGTTAGTTACTCTAAAAGGGAAAATAAGGGATATGGCCTGATAGAATTCAGAGGCTAGCCCACTCATGAACTTGAGGCTGTAGGCAAGCCACTCAGATCCTGGCAGTCTCGACGTCTGTGGGTCAGGTGGGGTTCAACCTAGAAAAGGTTGATTAGATTGTGACTCCATTTAGGGGATGCTCAGAATCAGAGCAGTGCTTTGACCATAAAAGACATTCAAAACAATTGGTTGGATAAAAGCATGCTTATTCAGAGACGGGCTGTTATGTAGACGGGCCGTTAATCCCATTGCGCACCGACAACAGAAGCATAAGAGAAAGAGACAGAGGAGAAAGAGCTTGAGCCCACCACAGCCTCATTCCTCTGCACTCAACCCTCTGCCCTCCTCACCGTGTGAGTCACCTGTGCAAAGACACACCTTGTCACAGTAACAGGTCACCAACCACCTGTGCTCAGCTGCTGAAACCTCTCTTCACCTGATGCTGCAGAGAGATGCTGTGGGCCTCGCCGAGCTCAGAGGTTCTACACTGTTCTTCACCATTGTGCTTTCCCAGGGTTGCCCTAACTATATATTTTTACCTCATGAACTAACCATAACACACCACCTACGCTGTGATTCCTTGACACAGTTGGCTGGTGTTTTTCAAATGGCAAGCAATGACCCACTGAAGGAGGTGAGATGGTTCAAGTGGATAGTTTATGTATTTTAAAAAAAGGAATTAGAATAGCGTAGGATGTAATGGGATTGGATGGCACAGACTAAAGGGGAGCAGAGAACATATTAGAGCTCTGTACAAGGAAGCTTGCATTTGGGTTGGTGAATTTATATACATAAATATATTTAGATTCATCCATATTTCTCTGGCATCAATTTCCTTCCCTTTGGAACCACATGGGTTCTTGGCCTTGGTTGGGTAGTTAGAGGTGTGCGGACAAACCGGAGTTCCCATGTCCCCACATGTATACCACGGATCACCTCTCCACTCATGTCACTTTGGGGATGGGATTACTCACCCTTGAGAATGGGCCAAGGAACTCGAGTCGTCTGACCAGTATTTTAGGTCTGTGATGGTACCCACTGAGAAAGGTGATGTGGAGATTTAAGAAGAGGATAGAGTGTTTTAAAAGCATCAAAGGACAACTGCTCATTTACACCTTCATTACACCATGAGGAGATCAAGATTTAATAGAATGCATATGATTGATGCCTGTCCCGGGTTTTGACAGGAGAACAGTTTCAAGGCTGCCCCTCATCAAAGAACTCATGGGCAGTATTAGGGGGTCTCTCCCCACTGCCGGTGTGGGCGTCATGGAATGCTGATTTCTCTGGGCTCAGCAAGGAGGTGAAGACCGGTTTACAATGTACAGAAGATGCCTGGACCTCACTCTGCTTGGGATGGCAGGGAGGCAGGAAGGGCCACAGTGGGCTCTTTGTGGGAGCTGTGTGCCCCATGCCACCATCAGCTTCTTGTTCAGGGAGGGGAAGGATGTGGGCTGGGGGTCGGGCAGGTCGTAGGGACAAAGAGAGAAGATTGATGTCCCGGGGGATGTGAGCATGGATTGGTTGACATCTGGCTCTGTCTTCCCTCTGTCTTTCTTTGGCCCATCAGCCCCTACAACATGGGTGGCTCTGGTTGGCTTTTCCCAGCTCAGCTTCCACAAAGGATCACAAGCCGGGGGGCTTAAAGCAGCAGAAATGTATTCTCGCATTTATAAAGGAAGGCAAGGCATCTAACCACACTCCCTCCGAAGGCTCTGGGCCAGGACCCTTCCCAGCCTGCCCAGTGTCTGATGGCTCCCTACATCCCTTGGCTTGTGGCTGCATCACGCCAGTCTCCACCTTCCCTGTCCACATGGCCTTATTTTCTCTACATCCTCTCCTCTTCTGTTTCTTAAAAGGCCTACTCTAAATCCAGGATGGTCTCATCTCAGGATCCCTAATTCCATCCGCAAAGACCCCTTCCATGGGAATAGGGTCATTCTTTGCAGGAACTGGAGTTTCTGAGTGTGGCTGTCTTTGTAGGGGCCACCATTCAACCCACTGTACACTCTAAGGGGGAGGACGTAAGTTCTAATGGGGTTCCCATGTCCCCATGTGTATATCACGGATCTGCTTCTGTCCCAGAGCTACTTGCCGGGAGCAAGCACTGTGCTGGGACCAGGGGCCAGTCTTGGGAAAGAGAAAGAAATGGTGTCACAGCTCTGCCAAGGGACTTGGGGCAAGTCACTCCATCCACCCATGCCCCTGCTCCTTCCCAGTGAGATCATCTTCCCTTCACACTTTCAACCTTCCCTTCAACCTTGTCACCTTTGCGGTGGGACCATCCCTGGTCACCATGCCAGAAACACAGCATCCCAGCCCCTGGTACAGCTGTTACCAAAATACGACCCACAGCCCACTGCTCTTCGTGACTTTCCTGTTGTCTTCTTCTCCTGACAGAAAGGCAAGGCTTTGGTCTCTTTTGCCCACTGTTTTAAGCTCGATGCTTCAACCTGTGCCTGGCACTTAGCAGGTGTTGAGGAACTGTGGGTTGGACGCATGGATGAGGGGCGAGCCATGCCAGCAGACGCCTGTGTGAATTAGGTTAGAGAATTGGTACAAAGTAGGGTAGCAGGTGCCGTGTGTGGCTCTGCTCTCCTCTCCCCCATGTTCTCTGTATTGCAGTAACCTGGATGTTACTTTTTCTACACAAGATCTGTAGTGCCTGGGCTATCATTCATTCTCCGTAAGAAATATGCCACAGAAATTTTAAATAATACTGTAGCCAGGTGCATGTTTGACCCTCCCATCTTTTTGGAAGGGAGTTCTCCGATTTCTGTTATTCAGCTTGTTCATGGTGGTAATATTCCCAAAAGCTGCTGTGAACTCCAATTAGCAGACACTGAACACATTGCCCCTTGTGAGCCTCTGGTCGCTACATTTCTGTCAACCTACAAACGCATATCCTGACTTTATGGGTGCTTCTATTTAAAGGCACCTGATTTAATGTCATCGAGTCATTAATGCCAAGCTCACAGCCAGTGACATCAAAACCCAGGCCCAAATGAAGCTCATCCGACACATCTTCGTCCTGCAGGGAGCCCTCTGCACTTAGGGACGCTCGCCAGCACTTTAGCACTAAGCCATTTTAAACACCAAAGTCGCCAACAAAAAGCACAACAGGGCAAGAAGCGTGACATCAGCACATAAAGGATGCTTGCTTACGTGCAGTCTGAGAGCCGGAATGGGCAGACAGGCAGAACGTCCATCACCTTGCTCACCCCCCAGTGGGGACACGTACTCAAGGCCACCCCAAGTCTCCTCCCTTCTGCCTTGTCCATGAATGACCGGGAAAGCACCACCCATATGGACTTGAACTTGACAAAGTTCAGTGTGTAGGTGGCCCCGTGGAACACTTGGATGTGTCCGACTTGTTGGGGATGCCTCCCTGGGAAGCAGCCCCAGATTCTCCCAGGACTCGTGGGGCCCCCCACCCAGGAAGCAGTATTGAGCTGAGCCCTAGGAAGCCTGCTGTCCCAGGCCAGGCTCCTCGGAGACAGACAAGAGGTGGGGAGTTCCTGGCTCCGGGTGGGCGTAGGAGGTGGTGGGGGGCAGTTGGATGGGACCTCACACCAGGAGAGTCAAAGAGCGTGGAGAGGGAGGCCTTCGCCAGCTTGCAGAGCACCTGTAGTGCGACACTAGGGTCAGTGGCTCAGAGAGGAGTCCTCCGAGCCCGGGGAGCTCCCTTGGGTTTGTTTGCAGAGAGAAGCGTTGAAGTGTCCCTACCATCCCCTAAGAGGGAGGGAGGCTTGCTCTGCCGAGATGGCCACAAAGAGGGGAAACCTTCATGATGGGCTCTGGTTCTCCAGCCTCGTCTCTGTGTCCCATCATGGAGAAGACCCAACTCCCTGCTCAGCACTCCTCACCCAGGACCCTATGTTTTGTTGCTGTTTTCTGTATTCACAGTGACTTTGTTTTCCAGAAAAGAAACTGTTCAGTCCTTTAATGGTGAAGCTAATTGCCCATTGCTCAGCAGCCGCAATATTCCAGCCTGTCCTCTGGGGAAGGAATCTGACCTTATCATAAACCCCTGGACCCTTTAATGCTTTCCATGCACACAAATACACACCCGTACAAAAATGCAGTGTTTAGTTTCTGAGTTTGAAAAACTATAGAAATACAGTCATATTGCATGATTTTTCCCTTGGTCTTTAAACCCAAAATATTTTTAAATGATCTTTTAAAAGATTTTATTTATTTACTGAGAGAGAGAACACAAGCAGGGGGAGAGGGAGAAACAGACTCCCCACAGAACAGGGAGCCCAATGTGGGGCTCGATCCCAGGACCTCAGCATAATGACCCGAGCAGAAGGCAGATGCTTAATCATTTGAGCCGCTCAGGCGGCCCTAAACCCAAGATATTTTTAATACCTATGTTGCTATACAGATCCAGACAATGCTGACCCATAGAACCTCCATGATGCTGGAAACGGGGAAAAGGGGGAGCTTGGGGTGCGTGGGGGGCTCAGTCGGTTAAGCATCTGCCTTCAGCTCAGGTCATGATCTCAGGATCCTGGATCGAGTCCTGCATTGGGCTCCCTGCTTGGTAGGGAGTCTGCTTCTCCCTCTGGCTGCTGCTCCCTCTGCTTGTGCGCTCTCTCCTCTCTCTCTCTTTCTCTCTTCCTCTCTTTCTCTCTCTCTCTCTCTCATAGATTTAAAAAAGCGGGGGAGGCTCACATCCTGAATTCCCATGTATTCACTTGGCAGCTTTAATAATTACCAGTAGGTCACAATTCTTTCTCTGGAGTCTTCCTTTTAATGACTCTACAGTATTCCCTTGCTTAAAAACATTATGTTTTAGCCATCTTTCTCCTACTGATGGGTGACCATTTAGGTGGCTTGGAAGTCCTGCTGAGACAAGTAAGAGACCGGACCACCTTGTGCATTTCTCTTTGTGCGTGTGCTGTGTGTGTGTGTGTGTGTGTGTGTGTGTGTGTTTCTCTAGGGCTGAAACTTACAAGGGGGTCGGGGTGGGAGCATTTGTTCCCTTCGCGAGGGCCAGTGGCGCCCCGGTGCTGACATTTGCCTAGAAACGAGACACAGCGAGACAGCACGGTGCTAAGCAGGATCTGGGCACCTCACTGCGAGAGGCCCAAATCCACCCCTCCACGCCGATGGGTGCTTGGGCCGTTTCCCATGGCGCTCACGCTCACGACACCTGACTGGGAATCCCTGTGTCCCTGGACTCCGGGCAAGATAAAGGCAAGTCTGATTGACACAAAGCCCCCAGTTCTCCTAATCATTTCTTCATTCCCAAATTTCTCTCTCCAGCCCCAGGGGACTCTCTTTGCTCCCTCTCCAGTTCTTGTCTTGGCAGGCCAGGGGACCGTCGGTGCTTTCAGAGGGCCCTGGAATAGAGTTTTTCCAGATGAGTACTTTCCCAGAAAGGCACGATTAATGCAGGAGGGATCTGAAGCTCTGGGATGAAAGAAGCTAAGCCACTCTGCTTTTTTAACAGCTTGCAAAGTTGTACTTGCTTGGGGAAGCTCGGTATTGTAACTGCTCTTTTTAACTGAGAAATCCCTCAAAATCAGGGTACTTTGGGATTATCTAAGTAGCTACACTTTTCAAACTACTGAGACAACTAGCTAGTGTACTATGGACCAGTTGTTTATACCAGGAGTGGAGTTTAGCTAACCTGATTAGTTTGAGAGAGAGAGAGAGAGAGAGAAAGAGAGAGAGAAAGAGAGAAGAAATTCTTTTAAACCTATAAAATAAAAGGAGGCAGTTGGGTTCCAGAAAAGGGATCAAGGGAAAAATCCAATGAGCGAGCCACCTAAATCATGCCTGGGGGACAGAAGTCTGGCCTTCTTCTCAGAGGACCGTGGGAAGGGTCTGGAGGGGAAGTTGTGGTCAGTCCCCTGCGCTGCTGGCTTCAGGTGTGCTGGACCTGGGCCCAGGGGGCAGAGCAGGGGGCAGGCATCTTGGGGTGCTGGCATCTCCGTGGTGGGTCTGGCTGGGTCTCCACAGAGCCTGCCTTCAGCCGTGGTCCAGGCTCTACTATGTGGTTGCCGTCAGGCAAGGAGGGGTCCAGAGAGTTTAAGGACCTCTTAAGGGGTCAATAGCATTTAAGGGGAAGGCTTCTCATCGTGTGTGTCAAAGATCAGATGCCAGTTTCCCTGGTTCCGAGTGAGCCCCTGGGGTGACCAACCATATGACAGCCTTTCTGTCAATTTCGAGAGGCCATCATGTGGCACCAGAGTTCCCTGGGGTCCCCCCAGTTCAGAGAATGGTCCTTCCTATGAATGCATTTTGTTCAATTATGATTTTTTCACCTATTTCTAGGGAGTTTGGGTCCACGTAAGCAGACCTCATTCATTAGGCGAACGTTTGGTCCCACCAGCTCCCACACACACACACACTGTGGTGACACAGACCAGCTCCGTGGGGGGTGGCTTTCCCTCTACTCCCCCGTGACGTTCCCACCCTCCCCCCTGACACATGCCGCAGGCTCACCAGCCTCACACCCAACACGGAACAACTCGAGCCCCCAAATGCACCCCCCAGGCAGGATGCATCCCTATCCAGGCCCTGATTCTGAAATAGTCCAGCCTCGCATCTTGATTTTTTGGTCACTTTGTCCAGAAACAGCTTAGAACCCTCAAAGACCATAGCTTCCAACTTTGACGGGTGTAGGTAGCAGAATGCCATAAGAAGGGCTTAGGTTTGGAATTTGGGTAGAGCTCTGTTGGGCTCCTGTATGAGGAGCCTTAATGAACCTGTCAGCCTCACTCTTCCCATCTGTGTAATGGGTATAGCAAGAACTAGCAAGAATTTTTTATGGAGATATAATTGATTATATCATATCAGTTGACATACCACAATATATTAGTGTCAGGTTTACAGCACAGTGATTCAGTATTTGTATATATTGTGGGATGATTGCCATAGGAGGGCCGCTAACGTCCATCACTCATGCAGTCACACTTTTTTTTGTCACGATGAGAAGTTTTAAGATCTGCTCTCTTTGCAATTTCCAAATGTATGAGACGGTCAGTTAACTCACGTCGCCATGCAGTACGTTACATCCCTAGTGGAAGTCTATACCGTTCTGATGACCCCAAGGAGGGAGACTGAAAATATCAGACACAAACAGCCACTTCCTGGCACTGGTCCTGGTGCACGAGAGGGTCACCATCTGCTTTCCATTCCCCCTGGGATTTTATTTTGGTTTCTCAGTTATGGTCCGTGCCTAGGAGAGCTGTGCACTGTTTGTGACGAGCAGAAAACCACTTGTCTGATTAATGGAGGGAGTGTTTAAACATCCATGCCTGTGCCGTTTTGATCCTTGATTGCTGTGGGGCACAGCAAGGTGGGAAATGGGGCAGGGCTCTGAAGGTCCGGGAGGATCTGTAGGAAAGCTCGTGTGTGCGCCATCTTCATGGCAGACCAGCCACATCGTGTGCACCTGTGACCAGGAGCGAGCAGGTTTGCCGCTGACATGGGGAGGCGGACCCTGGGAGTGGGCGGGAGCCTAACCCCACCAGGAGGCTGAGAACATGGGCTGTGTCCTCTGAGCTGGGACGAGGGCCATCCCTGGGCCTGGAGCTCATGGCCCTGGCAGGCTTGCGAGTGGGGTGCCAGCTACTAGCCCCCAGTTCCTTCGTGGTATGTTACTGAGCAGAGCCTAGCCGGTCTCACTGGCCAGGTTGGGGCTGGGATTCTGTCCCCATCCTCTTCCAGGTGCCCCTTCCTGGACTCACTTCTTACCGTTAGGGTAGGCGTGAATCCGGCGTCATTGTCACGTCAACCAACATTTATTATGTCCTCTCCGAGACTGCTGGGAGAGTCGGGGCTTGAGAGTGTGGGGATCTGTATTTGAGCTCCCTAAGGACATAGATAATTGCAGAAGGTCTCCAAGTCCCTGATGCCCCCATGGAAGGGCTTCTCCCTTCCCTGTGTTTCCCTGCATCCTCAACACGGCCCAGCACAAGCCCTGATTTCAACAGTGGTAGCAGGGGAGTTCAGGGCCGGGAAGGCTGGGGGAGGTCAGGAGTGGAGCATGAGAATGTCCAGTAACAAGGTAATGCAGCCCAAGCCCTCAGGAGCCTCTCAGCCGGGGTTGTGCCAAGTTGTTACTAGCTTCTGGCTTCTTGACCACCTGGTCGACCAGTTGCTCCTGCCCCCCCCACGGCTCAGAGGATGGTCTGGTAGAGAAAGGCAGGCCTTTGGCCCAGGGCCGCTGCCCCTTGGCGTGTGCCCGAAGGTTCTCGGCTGCAGTGGGAAGCTGGGTGGCTCGGTGTTGAGGGGAGGAGGTGGTCACAGAGCTCGGTGGAGCAGGGAGTGCTGCAGCGCCCCACACTGACCCAGTGCACAGGACAAGCCGTGGGCTCCGCTGCTCTGGCCTGGCCTGGGGCCCTTTCTCTTCCTGGCCAGAGCCACTCATGAGTGAACGTGGGCTCCACAGTCATCCTCAATTTGGGGTTTCTGCTCAGGGAAACGGAGGCACTGCCTCACACACCCTGGTGTGGAAAATGTGTGCCTCGACCCGGATCCTCAAAGCCAGCCCTTGGCCCGCCAGCCTGGGGGTTTTCTGAGTTCTGGGGTAGATTCATCCAGCAGTCCTGAAGAGCTGACTTGCTCTGGGTCCAGTCACTGAGAGGTGCCCTGGCTTTGTGGGGGGAACGTGGGGTGCTGCCGAGGGCTGGCTGCTGCGTGCCTAGAGGACTGGGGGTCTTGGCCATCGGCAGCTGGATTGGTGACCAGCCACCACAGGGCTCCCGGCTGGCCCCGGGGTGGCCTGCACACCTCCTAGGGCCTTGCCGTCCCCTGGGCCCCTCAGAGGGCACTTTTGGTCATAGAGCTCAGGAATGTCCCCTGGCCCTGGGGCCCCTCTGACCCTCCCCAGCAGAGGACCCATCTTTTAGAGCATCGATGCCCTCTCCACCTTTGAGAGCCTGAGCTGAGGCAGAGGTCTCGGTCTGGGGCCTCTCTCGTGGTAGAGCTCAGCTGGGCTGGCTTCCCTCCTTGGGGATCAGTGGGCTTGAGCACATGTGATCGGAGGCTGGGCTGGCTGAGGCAGAGAGCGGGGGCCAGCCTGCTGGGGGTTCCGGTCACCTGGACACCCATGGGGACTGCTCCTTCTTGGCCCTGGTCACTTGCCAGCCAACGTGGTAGTGTCCCCAATTCCAATCTTTTACGAGAAACTAAGAATCTGAACATGCATGTGCTCCCTCTAATTTTAAAGGATTGGCAGCCTGCCCTTGCTCTCTGGCTCCTTCCCTTCCTCCCTCCTGTTCTGTTTTTCTTTTAAAGACCAAGCAATGCAGCAAGCCTCGTCCCCCTAGTGTGAGAGGCCATCACCAGAGAAGGGCCCTCAACCAGCCTCTCTCAGGAGGGTTCCCCAAGGATCCAAGGCCAGAGGTGCTGGCGGGACACGGGAATCCACTGGCCACCCCCAGAGCGGGCAGTCCTGGCTTCACAGGGCACTTAGGTATCTATCTATTCCCTTTGTTCATTCACTCGCTCTTTCATTTGTTCACTTATGGAGTGCCCTGTTCCAAATATTAGCCTGGGCACTGGGGAGAGAGAAGCTGGGGTCTCTGGGTCATGGGTCTTCCTGACCAGTAGTAAGGACAGTCTCTGTCACAGAGATGCTAAAGTAGAAGAACGGACCAGTCCACCAGAATCATTTTGGGAGAGATGAGGAGGAGCCAGAAGACAGTAAACTGAGAGCCCCTGCACAGGCTGGCCGGCCGGGCATGAGAGCTGCATTGGCTGGGGCGGTCTGCACTGAGCTCCTGGACACAGATCTCTCCAGATCCCTGGCACCACCCAGCATCCTGTGGTTTTTCTGCTCTTTTCCCCGGAGCATCAGTGCCAGCATCCCTGGGACTGTCTTGCTCGCTGGGCACCTTCACGGTCTAGAGCAGCACCCGGCACGTAGCAGGTGCTCAGCAAATTGTGCTGCGTGTAAGGGTCACCAGGGGCGTAAGGCAAGAGGGACGCCTGTGCAGCTTAGATGGTCCCATCCCCCCTCCTTCTCCCCCACGTAGGGGACTGTTCCCGAGGAAATCCTCCCATGAGCCCAGTGTATAGGGACTGCTCCTTGTCCCCAGGCAGCGGGATGTACATAGATCTGTGTTAATCCCTTACCCTCCCTCTCCTTCAAAGCCAGGTACTGGAAGGAAGAGCAAAGATCGGGGAGGGGAGAAGTCATTCTCTCTTTAAGCCAACCCACCTGCTTTGTGTTTTGAGTTGGTCAGAGCAGGTAACTGCAGCCCTGCCCCCACCTACGGGCAGCTGCTTCAAGCATTTTAGTTGTGAAACTAACATGGGAATACCCTCTTATTTAAAAAGTAAACCCCGAACATTGGCAAACCTCAACTTTCCATGTGACCGTCTAAAAGATCTCATTTTCCTTTGAGTCCTCTCAGGTAATTACTTTTGTCAGCGAGGAGTTATCATGAAGAACTTTCAGAACCGTTGAGTGCGTGCGTGTGTGTGTGTGTGTGTGTTGTGGTTTTAGCATAATGATGTGAAATGTATTAGGATTTTAGAAATTCCAGTATCAATAATTTTTAAAATAATTATTTTAGCATAAATGATATGCTACTGCTAAAAATTGGCCTAATGCTGTCTATACAGTACCCATTCTTCCTTCCTCTTTCTTATTAATTTTCTAGAGGTGGCAATGTGCCCAGTTAAAAATAATCACCTTTCCAGATTCACTCATAGCTGCGTAATTATGAGCCAGTATTGGCAAGAAGTTATAAGCCGAAGTGTACTGGAAGTCTTCCAGGAAAGCCAATAAAAACCACCTATATCATGTAATATACTCACCTGGTAGAGGCAATTTCCCTTCCTTTTTTTTCTTCTCTGGAGCTCAGATGCAATGGCTGGATGGGTAGCAGCATCGGTGTGACCATGGGCCCCTTTCTCTCCGCTAGCCCCTGCCCTGGGAGCAAGCGTCCAGTAGCCCAGGGTGGGTCTATGCCTCTTCCCCCAGCACCGTGCCCCCGCCCCCCGTGCTTTGCAGGACATACTCTGCTGTTCTTCCCCCTTCAGCATCAGGCCTTTGTCCCATGTGAGAGAAGGAAGGTCTGCATGGGGCTTTGCCGTTTCCTTTCCAAAATGCTCCACTCTTTTCTTCTGTTCATGGCTTGTTAAGTTTATGCTTTTCCCAAGGGGGAAGGGTGCATCTTTCCAGAGCCATCGCAGATGGCAATGACGTCTGGCACCAAATTCCAGCTGGATGTCATGGCCGGGGCAGGGAGGCTGGGAAGTGTCCGTATGCTATAAGGACTTTGACGAGGATAACACTGAGTGGGTCCTTGTCACCATGGTATGCTGAAGCAAGAGCCGTGTAGCGTGCCTCACTGCCCCTGGCATCCCTGCCTCAAGACGTGGGTCCTGACCTTGGGCCCCCAGCACAGTCGTCTTCCATGGTTATTTCTACCATCTTCATTCTCTCCTTCTGTGGCTGTTCCCTGTCCTCAGCTTGCAGTCCACTAAGCCTGAGACTGAGAAACATGACTTACTTTCCTGTGTGTTTCCCCAGGACACAGAAAAGACTCAGTGAATGTTTGTTCAACGAAGAACGTGCCTCGTAATATCCCCCAGGGGATTTTTTGGGGGAGATTAGTGTTGAGACCAAGATTGATGTCTTGCCCCTGAAATACTAAATAAGAACATTTCTCATGAGCCTAAACCATGAAGGGAAAACTCCAGAGACCATTCAGCTTCAGGTACTGCTAGGTCCAGGGGCTCTAGGGGTTCCATGACTGCACCATTCCTTTTTCAGTGTGAACCTGACTTTCAAGCCAGAATTTACCATCTCTGGACTGATGCTGTGCTTAGCATAGTACTCTCACCAATAGTTTAATTATTTATTTTAATTATTTTAATAAGCTGTAGCACTCTAACTCCATATTTGAAACAGGGTAACTGAAAGGGGGGGTTTTGAGTTCAAGTCCTTTCTGGGGTTCCTAGCTGTGTGACCTTGGGTAAGGTACTTAACCTCTCTGGACCTCCCTCTCCTTAGGAATAAAATGGGGTGGCAAGAGTATGGAACAGAGGGGGTCATTGAAGGTTTAAAGGAGTATGTTGTAAGAGATCGGGGATGAGCACCGAGACCCACAGCCTGTTGATCATTGGAGCTACTGTTTCCATCCTTCGGAGTCACGATATTACAGGTTTCATGAGGCCAAGGTTTCATCTTCTTTTTTAGGGATTTTTTTTCTCTTTAACTTTTAAGAATTCCCTGCTATATCAGGCACCTGGGTGGCTCAGTGGCTAGGCGTCTGCCTTTGGCTCAGGTTATGGTCCCAGGGTCCTGGAATCGAATCCCACATTGGGCTCCCTGCTCAGCGGGAAACCTGCTTCTCCCTCTCTCTCACTCCCCCAGCTTGTGTTCCCTCTCTAGCTGTGTTTCTCTCTGTCAAATAAATAAAAAAATTTTTTAAAAAAAAGAGTTCTCTGCTATACATTCTCCATTCTCCTCGAGAGGCTCTGTGCGAACGTCTTCTTTCACAACAAAAAAGTTAAAGACTGCATAATGGAAGAGAAATTCGCTTTCATCTTCTGGTGTCTTTCTTTCTTTCTTTCTTTCTTTCTTTCTTTCTTTCTTTCTTTCTTCCTTTTTAATTTACTTCGCCATCAGGAAAGCATTTTCTACTTTGTGTCCTAAGACTTCTCATTAATATAATCGTCCTACATACTGCTGTAACTAAACAAAACTACAGATGCTAACTAGCAGGCAAATGGGACTCATATGTGGGGGAAAAAATGGGATGGCTCAATGGGATAGAGAAGAGTTTTTTTTTTAATTATCTGTAATTAGTGCAAAAGAAAATATGTGGGCTATATTAAAAATAAGCTCTTTCTTTTTGAGGAAAAAGACCCTCATAAAGAACGGGAATGCTGTTCCCTTTTATTGACATGAATTGAGATAATTGGAACTCTCAGGATTAATGTAAGGTTCTATCATAAATAATACCACCATCTGCGATAAATAGATGCCTTTCTCTTTGAATAGACACAGCTAAATATCCTCAAACCATGAGCTATATGAGTAGCAAATGCAGGGATTTAAATTCCACTATAAAGCCTTATATTATGCAACTCTAAATCCCTCTGATGTTTGATCAATTTTTTTTTGTTTTGTTTTTGCTTCAATTTCCAAGCTGTTTTGGAGGCATAGTAAATTCTGTGTTTACATTTCGAATCAATGAGCTAAACCTGGTGTATAATTCACATTGTAAAGGGCCCTGAAGAAAACGCCAAGAAAGCCATCATCTGCATGAAGCCCAACTCTTAGAATGGCTTCATCTGTATCAGGGATCAGCAAATAGTAACTCCCACACCAAATCCAGCCCCCCACCAATTTTTTACATGGCCCACAAAAAATGGCTCTACATTTGTAAATGGTTGAGAAAGCTTTTTTTTAAATGTTTCCAACGTAGAAGAATTCTATGAAATGCCAGTTTCAATGTGCATCAATAAAGTTTTATTGGCACAGGGACACTGTTGTGTGTTTACACAGGTCTCTGGCTGCTTTCATGGTGTAACAGCAAGGCTGAGTGGTTGCAGAGAGCACTTGGCTCATAAAGTGCTCTTTACCTACCGCTATCTAGACCTTGATAGAGAAAGTATGCTCATCTCTTCCTTAGATGATGTGCAAAGCCAGTAAGTTGCATTTGGACAAAGCCAAAGGGTATCATCTTAGAAGCTTTCAGCTGAACGAAAACGACACAGGGTGGTTGTTCGTTGGTGAACCTAACAGGAAGTGTGGTGGGGAAGCAGGATGGGGGGTGTGTTTATGCTGTGTTCTTCTTTGTTGTAATGACCCGCTCCCACAGTCCTCTGCTGTGCCGCCATTGCCGACCATCTCTGGGGATCTCACCCATAGTTCTGGGATTGATGACAGCATTAATGGGGCAGCCTGGTCCCTCATTTGCCTTTGGAGAGAAAAGAATTTGCTTTCCTGGTTTCCTTAGGCAGAGGGCATTTCTTGCCCAGAAGCCCCAGTGAACCCCTCTTCATTGCTCATTGGTCCCCACTGGTCCAGGGCATGGCTCCCCAACGTCAGCCCGTTTAGCTTTTGGGACCAGATGAATCTGTGTTGTGTGGCTATCCTGCCCATAGAGATGTTGGTGCCATCTTTGGCCTCCACCCATGATATGGTAGTGACATGTCCCCCACTAAAGATGGCAATCAAAAATGTCCCCAGAATTTAGTAGAATTGCCAAATGCCACCCCTCCCCATCGGCAAGAGTGCCCCTTATTTGAGAACTTCTGGTGTAGACCAGAGCAAAGGGAACTTGTTGCTGGAAACAGGTTTGGAATTACCCATTTGGTTTAAATGAGGGATTTACAGCAAATACGGCATCAGGAGCTTTATTTGGCCCCTCGCCTATTTCTGTATGGCCCGCATCTAACAGTGGTTTTCACATTGGTAAATGGCTATGTAAGTACCCATGTAATATTGATTTTGCCTCTTAGCCTGCAAAACCCAAAATATTTACTCAATGGCCCTTTCCAAGAATTTTTGCCAACCCCTGGATTAAACCAGTGGTCTCAACACTTACCTTTATATAGCATAAAATTAAATCTGTAAACTTTTTGAAAAAGAGTTATTTATTATTTGTTAGAGCAAGAGTGAGAGAGAACATGGTGGGCAGGGTAAGAGGGAGAGAGGGAGAGAGAATCCCAAGCAGGTTCCCCACTGAGCATAGAGCCTGTGCGGGACTCGATTCCAAGCCCTGAGATCAGGACCTGAGCTCAACTCAAGAGTCAGAAGCTCAAATGACTGAACCACACAGGCGCCCCTAGATTTGGAAACCTACAACCTATTTATACATATTACTAAAAACAAATCCCCTTAGTGCCCTGTCCTAGACAGGAAAAACAGGAGTAGAATAATTTGTAATGAAATCCTATCTTAAACATGTCCAGGAAGACAAGATGTTAGTAGTCAGATACTAGCCCTGTGTTCAGAGGCCCCGTGCATGGGTCAGCCAAATTCCTGCCCCTTGCTCACTATTTTTGTAGCCATTGGAGATAGGCTTTTGGCTTCGGTACTTAGAAGAGGTTTCTCACTCTTGTGAATATCTAGCAGGACCCCCAGACATCTGTACCAGCGCAGGCACTTGTGTGTCACATGGGGTCATCTCGTGCCCTGCAGTACATCTCCCAGAGCTGGGCTCTGCTGTCTACATGCCCATGAGGGTCCTCCCTCCAACCGTGTGATAACCAGAAATGCCTCTAAGGTCCCCCAAATGCTATGTGTGCTGGGCTGAAGAGCCCCAACTTCTAGAACCTACTAATATGTGACCTTATATGGCCAAAGGGTCTTAGCGGGTGTGATGAATTTAAGGATTTGAGATGAGATTTATAAATTTCTTTATTAAAATATTTAATTTAAATTCAATTAGCATATAATGTATTATTCATTTCAGAGGTAGAGGTCAGTGATTCATCAGTCTTATATAATACCCAGTACTCATTCCATCACCTACTCTCCTTAATGTCCATCACCCCGTTACCCCTTCTTGCTTCTCCACTCCTTCCCCTCCAGCAACCCTCAGTTTTTTCCTATGACTAAACGTCTCTTATGGTTTGTCTCCCTCTCTGATTTTGTCTTGTTTTATTTTTCCCCTCCACCCCTGTGATACTGTTTTGTTTCTCAAATTCTGCCTATCAGGGAGATCATGTGATAACTGTCTTTCTCTAATTCACTTATTTCACTTAGCTTGGCACCCTCTGGTTCCATCCAGGTCATTGCAAATGGCAAGATTTCATTGTTTTGATGGCTGAGTAATATTCCATTGTGTATATGAACCACATCTTTATCCATTCAACTGTTGATGAACATCTGGGTTCTTTGCATAGTTTGGTCATTATTGATGTTGCTTCTATAAACATTGGGGTGCATATGCCCCTTCAGATCACTATGTTTGGATCTTTAGGGTAGATACCCAGTAGTGCAATTGCTGGGTTGTAAGGTAGCTCTGTTTTCAACTTGTTGAGGAATCTCCATACTGTTTTCCAGAGTGGCTGTCGCAGCTTGCATTCCCACCAACAGTGGAGGAGGGCTCCCCTTTCTCTACATCCTCGTCAACATCTGTCATTTCCTGAATCGTTCATTTTAGCCCTTCTGACTGGTGTGAGGTGGTGTGACAAGAGTGCCTGTGAGAGGGAGGCAGGTGGTCAGAGCCTCTCCAAAGTGGGACAGACAAGGGAACACTCTCTCCTGAAATCTCTCCAGAGAACACAGCCCTGCCCATACCTTCATCTCCAACTTTTGACCTGCAGAAGTATAAAAACATATTTTTCATCGTTTTAAACTATGAAGTTTGTGTCGTTTATTCTAGTAGCAATGGAAAATGAATACAACAGCTCACGGGGAGCGCCCCTGTTGGGGAACTTTGGTTTGAGCCCTGGAGTCCTCTGCAGACCTGGGGTCCAAGCCACATTGGAGGGGGGGTGTGGGCAGGGACCAGCCACAGAGCCACCACACTATTTGTTAAACTCGACCTCAGGAAATTCAAATGCAGTGTGATTAAAACATTGCATTTTAGATTTATGGCTCTCCCTAGTAAATATTTCCCTCGTGTGTGCATACCCAAGGCACCGTTCTCATGCTGAGAGAGTCTGAGATTGCAGGTGGTTTACTGGACTTGTCTTTGAAAAAGCATAGGTCTTTTGCTCTTTTGGGGCTGGGGTAGCGATTGCGCCACTCTGACGGAGTTCTCCCTGAGAAAGGGGTGGTGTCCTCGCAGGGGTAAGTGCCTGCTCTTTTAGAGGTGAGCTTCTCTGTTCCAAAATCGCAAACCACACTATGTAATTTCAGCGAAGGATATTCAGGAGTTGTTCAGAAGAGGCACTGAAATAAAATAATCCATTTATCAGGATGTCTTTTGTTTCAAGAAAAACAAAACAATGCGCCATATTTAGCAGAGAGAGGCAGTCTGTGTCTGGAGACACAGATAAATCACCAACTAGGAGAGGGGGGAAAAAGCCTCAGAACTCTCAGGCCAGCTTGGGTTTCAAGGAAGTGGTGATGACTTGGAAGGAAAATCCTTTTGGGTTTTTCTTGAAGTAAATGGGGGCAGGCGGGGCTCTGTTTCCCCGAGGGGTCTGATACCAGGTGGATCAGCGAGTAGCATCCGTGGCCCTGCAGCCCCCTGGGCTAGGGGAAGGGCTTTTGGTGCCTGACTCTTTTCTCACACAGAAGTCACCTGTTCCTTTCCACATCTCTGTGGCCTTGAAAACTTCTCCTCCAACTCACCAACATGACTGAAACAATGAGAGGGACCATACTCCGAAGGGTAATAATTCAAGAGCAGCAGCATCCTTCCCAGTGCTCGGGTGTGTCCTGTCCAGGGCTACTTTGCTTACTGCCTTCTGGGACTTGGTGGTCATATGACTCCCTTTATAGAAATGAGGATGCTGAGGGGGGCCTGGGGAGGGGGCTCAGCCAATGAAGCATCTGCCTTTGGCTTAGGTCATGATCCTGGGGTCCTGGGATTGAGTCCCACTTGGGGCTCCCTGATCATTGGGAAGCCTGCTTCTCTCTCTCCTACTCCCTCTGCTTGCATTCCCTCTCTCACTCTCTGTGTGTCAAATAAATAAATAAAATCTTTAAACAACAAAAAAAGAAAGATAGGAAAAAAATAAGGTTAAAGAAGGAAATAAAGATACCAAAGCTCCAAAGTTTAAGGTATTTGCAAAAAATAAAAAATAAAAACAAACAAACAAAAAACACCAAAAAACAAAAAACAAACAACCCCCCCACACACACACACAAAACAATAACAACAAAATCTTTAGTGCATCATTGAGTAAGGATTCCTTGGATTTTCCATGACATCAGGAAGACCCTTAACCCACAAGGGTACCTTTCCTGTCCCTGGATGGAGGAGGGTTTGGCCAAAATCCTTCCTCTGTCTCTTTTGTATCTTGGCTGAACCATGAACATCTTGACCATGAGTCCAGGTAGATCAGGCTTCCTCAGCCTTGGCTCCACAGACGCTTGGGACCGGATGGAGTTTGTGCTAGGGACCTGACCTGTTCACTGATGGGCTCCGGCCTCTAGATGCTGGAAGCTCCCCCAGTTCCCAGTTGTGAGAACCAGGAGGGTTTCCAGATGTTACCAGGCTTCTCGCAGGGGCGAAATCACCTTGAGTCGAGGACCCTTTGGATAGCCGAAGACAACACCACTTATGCATTGAGGTGATTCTGCTGATTTTTTTCTTGTTGTAGAGTTCAAATATACTAACTTTTCTAGGTGTTTGGTTCCCTGTTTGTAAAATGAGCAGGTATCTACACTTTTGTTTTATTTCTCAGATACTGTTTTAAGATCAAACAAGAGGATGTAGAACCAAATGCAGTGTAAAACCTCTGATAGTCTTTGAAAGGCACGCGTTAGTTTTTACAGTCTCCAATCGAAGACGAAAGAAGAACCTTGCATCCTTACCAAGCTCCCTGTGGGCATGCAAAGCTTCCTCAATTCAGAGCAAACTGCGCCCCACCCCTCCACCCCACCCCGCACGCTCATAGACCTCCTTCTGGTTCCTCGCACGCAGAGGCCCTGAGCCTCTCCTGGAGGGGTCCTCTCTCCATTCTGTCCAAGCTCTATGTCCCAGCCCAGAGAGAACCAGCTCCGAAGGATCCCCCCGCCCCCGTCACCACATCTACAACTGAGCGTCATAAGGAAGGTGACATGTCATGCGGGCCGAAAGGGTCATTTCTCCTAGTGTCATTCCATCTGGGTGCTAAGTGACATGGACTTCTCCTGTGTTCACTATCTCAGAATCTCAAAAACTCAATTTCCGGCAGCAGCTCTGCCGTAGAGTTCTCTGATGAACACCTGATGGAGGACACAATATCCCTGGCACTGACAGATGACACAGATAAAGAAAATGGATAAGCAGGAAGGCAGACAGCAAATGAACGTGCCATCAATGGGGAGCCCAGATAAAAAGGTCCAGCTGTCAATGGCTCCCCTCTTCCCTCTTCTGTGGCCTTAGGAAACCAGCATCGGAGTTTTCTGGGGTTATTGTTCCAGATTGATAAAAATTACCAAACAATCCTATCTTTCTGGGAGATAGTGTGCCAGAATGAGAGGGGGGATATTTGTCTGGGCTCTACTGGTCCCAGCAGCCAGGATATGGTTCCCTGGCAATCAGCAGATAACGTGTCAGGAAAGAAAGAAATACAAGGACAGCTGGCAATCACCTGTGTTTCCTTCATCCCCTGGATCAGGGCTCCCCAGAGTGTGAGACGAGTTGAGGTGATGGACAGAGTCACAGCGTAGGAGGGTACCGATGGGCACAGGTTCTGGGAGAGCCATTCTCGTGAGCGTCCATGGGGTTGATGTTTGAGGTGCCTGGACATGGTGTGAAGCCATCCAAGTCTCACAAATGAGAAAGCAATTCTCTTTGGGTTATTCTAATTTCATCAAGGAGAGAGTCTCATTTTGGTGTCACTGTATCTTGAGCTCGTCACACTCAGCATCTCCACATTTAACAAAGAAATGGCAAATGTCAGGTGCAGAACTGTAGACTGGCAACAACCTGGATCATGGGATCCTGTGTTTTATTTATGCTGGGACTATCTAAACACATGTATTCATTAATTCACTGGTATTTGATTAAGTATTTACTTTAATAAAGTATTAATTAATGATAAGAATCATTGATCGATTACCAATGGATAAATACCTGGCTGGTGTCATGAGAGTGCTGTCTGAATGTCTGGAGTTTAGGAGACACCATCTTCAGTTGGAAGCATTGTGTGTGGAGGGAGGTGTTCTTGGCTGTCATGGAAACGTGTATGCTCAATAAATTCTTGTTTCTTGAAGACTTTGTTTTTTTAGAGTAGTTTTAGATTCACAGCAAAATAGAGAGGAAGGTACAGAGAGTTCCCATGTATCCAAAGTCCTTGGGTCACATTAGGGTTCACTCTTGGTGTTTTACACTCTGTGGGTTTGGACAAATGTATAATGACATGTGTCTACTGTTGCAGTTTCATACAGAGTGTTTTCACTGCTCTTAAAACTCTGCCATATTTGTTGGCCAAAATAAATCACACAGTGAGCATATATTCAAGGAGGCCAATATACTTCCTCATGAAGGAAGGTTTGCAGAACCATACACAAAAGGTGTAGATATAGAAGGAGAGTTGAGGCTGTTTTTATTGCTCTACACAACTTATGTTATATCCCATGTATCTGACTCTATCTACCTATTTCTCTATTTATCTATGAACCCATCCATCCATACATCCATCCATTCACCCATCCATCCATCTACCCATCCATCCATCATTGACCCATACATTCACCCCTCCATCCATCTATCCACCCTTCTGTCCATCAATCCATCTGTTCATCCATCCATCCACCCACCTATCTATGCATCCACCCATGCATTTACCATCCATCCATCTATTCACCATCCATCCATCCATCCATCCATCCATCCACCTTTCTGTCCATCCATCCATCTATCCACCTTTCCATCCAGGCACCCATCCACCCATCTGTTCATCCATCCACCCATCCATTCACCCATCCATCCATCCATCCATCCATCCATCCATCCATCCATCCATCCATCATCTCACCCATCTATCCATCTAATCATCCATCCACCCACCCATCCAACCATCCACCCACTCATTCATCCATCTGTTCATCCATCCATCCACCCACATGTCCATCCACCCATCCATGCATCCATTCATCCATTCACCATCCATCTATCCATCCATGGAAACTGAAATTTACAGAAGGTAAAGAACTTGGTCAAGATCCCATGATGGCTGAGTAGATCAATACTCAGTGCCTCCATGAACAGCCTTCATGCCCTTAACCACCATACTAGACCCACTTTCTTCACCGTGTCTGTCTCTTCTGGCTCATGTTAAATCTCTCATGAACTGGAAAATTTAGAACTGGGTTCAGCAGGAAAGTAAGATCAAGCCACTTTTTGCTGTGAGAAGGAGTGACCTACTTAAATAAGGGAGAATCCTGAGAAGGGAGACAGCAGGACAGCAAGCCCACTCCAGCTGTATTTTATAGAAAACAAACTCAGCATTTACTAAAACATAAGAGATTCATATTTTAGGTTTTTGTGGGGGGAGCCCAAAAGAAGTAGGAAAAAGGAATTTGTACACATAAGGAGAGTGAGGAACGAGGAGAAGGCTTCTTGGCAATGCTTCCCAGGTGGCCCATCAGAGAGGCCATTCCCACCCCCACCCCCTGTCCCCAAACAAATCAGTCTCTAAATCTCTACACTTCAAGGTTTAAGAGCTTTTTTGGAATTGGACGAGTACACTAGAACAAAACGTCTGATGGGGCGATTTAATTCAGTTTTTACTAGATATTCTAAGTCGCTTAATCAGTGGTCTTTTTCAGGACGTGGAGCCAGTGCTCTTTCTGGGACATTCTACTTTGACAGAGTCTTTGGAGGGTGATTTCACCTGGTTCTGGAAGGAGAGGGTTAAAATGGAAGAGGAGACACATCCCTCAGAGAGAGAGGGGTGAGCACCCTTGCTCCTGGCGTGCTCAGAACAAAGCCTCTGGTGGAGAACAAGGGAGGATGCTGTTTCTTTGAAAAGCCATCTTGACAACTTACACCCTTTTTGGCTGCCGCACCATGGAAGGCAGCTTTGATCTGCTCGCCAGTGTCCCTGCTGGGAAGAGGATTAGGGGAGCTTCTAGAGGAGAGAGGCACAGGCCGCCCCATATGCTGGATGGGCTGCACCTGCTGCTGTCAGGAGGAAGGCCAGCAGGGGAGGATGGAGCGGCTGGAGGAGAGAGAATTATATGAATGGGGTCCCGCTTGCGTTTCTTGGCTGGTTTTCAAAGACAAGGGCATGGCTGTGGGCTTTGGGGAGCTTTGCAGAATCAGCCATTGGGCCCTTGAACCTTTCTGTCCTGTGCGTGTAGCAAGTCCTCAGTGAGTCTGCCACAGTGTCAGAGGAAGCTAAGGGAACCTTCGAGCGGCAAGGACCCTGCTGGTTGTGCGGCTGCCCATGTCTGTAATGGACAGAGGAGGGCAGGAAGGCAGGGGTGATGCTCTTGTCCATCTTGGCACTGAGCTCGAGCCCCCAGGGTTGGACGGCTCACCAGACTGTAGATTCCAGTCGGGGCTTTCCAAATCAGAAGCACAGGCACTGGTACGAACAGGTAACCGAACTGAGCCCTGTGGCCTGTCAGGTGACTTCTCCTCTTGTTGCCAGGTGGACACAATGCCTAAAAGTTGCCAGGTCCTCTGATGTGTAAAGAGAAGTTGTTCCAGATGGTTCCCATTCTCAGCGATCTTCTAAAATACCATGGGTCCAACAGAGCCCATCCCCAGGCTGGGTTGTGTGCTGTAAGAGAGTAGTTTGTAGGACTTCTCAGTGCATGCATCATGTTTCCTTTTGACTTTACAAATTTGTTGTTATGCAACAGATTTTTTAAAAAAGATTTCAAAGGCAAGGTTATGACTTTTTAAAAATTGCACTTGGGTTTTGAGTTATAATTAGAAAGCTTTCCCTACACATGGCTCATAAAGGTTCTCATCCCTTGTCTTCCTTTAGTACTGGAAACATTTATTTCCTTATGTCTAGATCACTGATTCACTTATGTTTATTCTTGTGTATGGTGTGAGGTACGGATATAATTGTATCATTTTTTTAATTGTAGCTTTTGTTTCAAGTGGCTAGCCATTTGTCCTGTCCTTTGTGAAAAAGTCTCTCTTTGCCTCATGACATGAGTGCTGTCTTTATCACATGCTCAATTTCCAGGCAACGTGAGTTTATTTATGGACACATCCATTCCATTGGTCTGTTTTTCTATTCATGTGCCTGTTCCATCAAATATGCTTTAAACACATGTAAATTGGGGCGCCTGGGTGGCTCAGTTGGTTGGGCGACTGCCTTCGGCTCAGGTCATGATCCCAGAGACCGGGGATCGAGCCCCACATCAGGCTCCCTGCTCGACGGGAAGCCTGCTTCTCCCTCTCTCACTCCCCCTGCTTGTGTTCCCTCTATGGCTGTGTTTTTCTCTGTCAAATAAATAAAATCTTTAAAAAAAACAAACATGTAAATTATTAATAAACATCCCAATGCCACACTTATGGGTCTCTGGCCACCTTTCTGCTTGGTGGCATTATGAAATCATCACTGTTTAATCATTTCTAATGTACGAGCATCTACATTTTGTTGCCTTCAACCTAATACAAGTATATAGTTTGTAAAGCATATAGTCCTTTAGTGACTGATCCCAGGAGGACCATAAAAGTCCTAGCCAAGCATGCTTCAGAATGTTCCTCCTCATTTCCAAATTGCTTATGGACCTAAGAGTTGCTTTTGGTCCAAGGAGTCCGGCAGTAACCCCGTCTTTGTCTTTTTCTTTTCTGCAGTGATCGAGGGCCGAGGGGTCACAGATAACGTGCCGCAGTTCTCCTCGCGACCGCCCTTCCTGCCTGTGAGCTACCACGTCCTGGGAGCGGAGACCTCCTTCTTCCTGAAGGAGGCCCACCAGGACGTCATACGCAACTCCAGCCTGCACACCAGGGTTGAGTCCTTCTTCACGTACAAGGCCAAGAGGCCCCCGGTCCTCAAGGCCAGCTACGGGCCCTTCTCCGTGCAGAAGGTCGTGCCTCTGGAACTGATGGTCACTTCGAACTTTCTAGGTCCAACCAGTAAGTTCGGTCTGAACTGGAAGCTGAAGGCGCACATCCTGAGGGACAAGGTGTACCTGAGCCGGCCCAAGGTGCAGGTGCTGTTCCACCTGCTGGGCCGGGACTGGGGGGCCCAGATCCCCGGCGAGAGGCTGCCGTGCCTGCGCGTGTTTGCTTTCCGTGAGACCCGGGAGGTGCGGGCCGGCTGCCGGCTGCAGGGCGCCCTGGGGCTGTGCGTGGCTGAGCTAGAGCTGCTGGCTGCCTGGTTCGGGCCCCCCAGCATGGTGGCCGGGAAGAAGAAGGCCCCCGGGCCGCCCGAGGGGAGCCCCGTGGAGCTCTACTACTCGGTGCAGCCGGGGGACATGCGCGGGGACTGCGCGGGCGGCGACATCCGGAAGGGCAACGCCATCCGGCCGGGGAAGGATGGGGTGGATGAGGCCGTGCCCCACCTGCAGAGGATCGGCGCTGTGAGCCTCTACCGGGCCCAGGACACGGCCCAGCTCAGTGAGCTGCGTCTGGACAGCAACGTGGTCATCTGGCTGCCCTCCCGGCCAGTCAAACAAGGAGACGTGGTCACTGCCTATGTTACCGTTGCCAGCAATTCCACGGTGGACCTCTTCATCCTGAGGTAGGTGCCCAGTCTGGCCCCGGGCGCTCCTGCCCATGCCTTATGTGCGGTGGGGCGGGATGCCTGGGGTCTCGCTACCTTTGGGGACCCTCTGGCTTCATGGTGAATCCAAATTCTGCAGTTTCCCCAGGGCGCTCAACAGCGCCTCTCACATCGTGGATTAGGGGATGGCGGAGGGGGCCAGAAACCACATCCAGAAGAAGCGGGGGTAAATGAATCACTCTCTTTTGACCTTGAGTTGTACTTGAACTTGGAGGAGGATGTGATTTCTCTTTAGCTTTGGTTTCTTTTGTAGATACACGGATACTCGTTACGTGACTGAGTCTATTTTCACAGAGCCCAAGAAGAGACATAGCGCTTATTCGAGTGTATATGTAAAAAAAAAAAAGGCAAGGTCATGCCCGTTAAAAAGTTTTTTTGGTGAGGTTGATTGTTACCAAATCAGGGCTGGGGAACCTCGGTGCCTGGGCACAGTGTAACTGTGATTAAAGGAATTTGGCCAACGGAAAATTATTGCACAGAGGTATTCCCTCTCCTAAAAAAGGAAAAGAACAGAAAGTAAATGGAAATGACAGAATAACCACCTGCCATCACCATTGCAATTCAGGAGGCTTCGCAAGTTCTAATAGGGCTGCTCTCTCACTGTGTAATGCTTCTGAGGTCGGTCCGGGAGCGTCTGCTCTCCGAGGATTATTAACACTGGAGAAAAGCCACGTATAGCAAATCCTCCTCAGGATTTCATAATAAGGAAAAAATATTTGAGATATGTTTAAAAGATAAAGATGATAAAAATCACAGGTTTTCTTCTCCCCTCCCCATCCTAATGCAGAAGGATATAGGTCATAATTATAGCTCTGCTTTGGTTCTTTCTTAAAATAAAAAATTAATCACATGGTGAATGAGTGGCTTGGGAAAATATCTGCAAAATAGATAACATTTTAAAGCATATTTCTTTTTGTTTAAGTTTTGTTGTGTAATGTCAAGAATGGTCACCTTCAAAGGGTTTGTGTTTGTTTTCACAAAATGCAGTCCAAGATTTCAGTGTTTCTCAAGGCATTTCTGCATCCTTCAGATTTGAATGAGGCTCTTCTAGAATTTCTGTCTAGGTCATCATCCTTGTCATGTTCTCTTTCAACTTTTTCGTGGGCTCCTTGGACCAGATCCTCCCGTGCCGGTGTTTCTGGAGAGGATTGAGGACTTCTATTGCTCTGTGATCGCCAATGTTAGGAAATCCTCCATGTGCACAAGATTCAAAGTTTGCCCTGCAGGGATTCCCGTTACCTCTCCACGCTCTGCCTCAGTGGCCAGGCAGATACCTGCTGACTGACAGCCCTCCCCGTCAGCTTGGATAGCAAGTGTTTACATCAGAGGATCAGGGTTTTACTCCCTCCTGCCTTGGCTGGGAAAGACACAGAACTGGAAGGGTTTTTTAGTTTTGTTCGCCTTGAGCCCCTCGGCATGCTCGGTTTCAGATCATTTTGTTGTAAAATAAGTATACACAGCCCTAACTTTGGAAAGTAGATGCAGACGACTGGGAGGGTACCAGTAACATCTGTCACGATTCCAGAGTGATCCTTCACTTTGCTTTTGGAAACGCAGGCTCTGTGGTCCATCCGGGGTGGGTTTGAGTGAGTCGCGGAGTGCCTGGGTCCCAGGAGGTACGGGGCCTTCAGCTGCTGAGGGCCCCAGAGACCTGCTTCGTTGGACAGGAGGGGATGTTTTCTGTATTTGTCCCATCACCACGGGCAGGAACAGAGGTGAGGACCAGCTCCTGCCCCGGCTGGCTCAGCTCTGAGCTTGTCTCTTGCACTTCCTGGTTGTGGGACTGTGGGCAGTTCAGCTGGCCTCCAGGTAGCTCTGTCCCTTGGACCCCATGGTCGATATGTCTTCTTGTATTCTCTTATATTCTCGCGGTATCCTCACAGCACCTCCTGCTGTAGGTCTGGGAAGCCTCCAAGGGCCACTATTGATCTGTAAGGTGCTTCTGACAGTGCCTAGCCCATGAAAAGTATGTCTCTCAGTGTTGAGTATTGCTAAACGGGGTTGTATTTAAACATCCATCTCAACTTCCCTAAGTGCTGAAGTCTGTTTAGCAGTAAAAGGACTCTGTGCCTTGCATAAAACCATAGCCACCAGGTCTGTTTTCGATGCTGTATTGATTCCTGCCTCACCGTGATTGTGTTTAAAGAGCAAAAGTGTTTTTTGGGGGTTTGTTTGTTTGTTTTTTAATAATGACAAGCGCTTTGGAGCCAGAGGGTGGTGCTGGCGTGGTTCTGGGGTCGATGGTGCTTAGGGCTGTGAGGACCCGCAGCCCTGTTTCTGCCTTCTCCGTGGTTCCCACACAGACCCGAGTCCTGGGGGAGAGGTGGAGGGGACACAGGGTCCCAGCAGGAGGCCAAAGGATGCCCTGCCGTGACTGATGGCTGAGTGTGCGGAGAGCGGGCTTTCCCTTCCAGTGAATGTAGTTAATTGCAGTTTAGTTAAAAATAATATTCACTTTTTAGGGGTGCCTGGGTGGCTCAGTTGGTTAAGCCACTGCCTTTGGCTTGGGTCATGATCCTGGAGTCCCAGGATCGAGTCCCACATCGGCTCCTAGCTCTGCAGGGAGTCTGCTTCTCCTTCTGACCTTCTCCCTTCTCATGTTCTCTCTCTCTCTCTCTCTGCCTCTCAAATAAATAAATGCAAAATCTTTTTAAAAAATAATATTCACTTTTCAGGGCACCTGCATGGCTCAGTCGGTTAAATGACAACCTTTGGCTCAGGTCATGATCTGGAGACCCGGAATCAAGCCCCACATTGGGCTCCCTGCTCAGCAGGGGTCTGCTTCTCCCTCTGCCCCTCCCCCTCTCATTCTCTCTCTTTAAAATGAATAAAATTTATTTTATGTAAATTTTATACCTTATATATTATATATAGATATACTATATAGTATATAAATAATTAAATTAAATAAATTTAATCGCCTTGGTGACGATTCTCAATGAGAGTCTGATCATGGGTACATTCTAGTCTTCCATCTGAAGTTTATTTACAATGCTGTCTTCCGTGGGCCCAAGGAAGCAGCTAGCTTTTGGCTCACGGCTTCATGAATTTAATTCAAAGGTGTCAAGGTGTGGAAAGTTGAAGCTTTTTTTCCTGTAGTCATAGCGATGTTGGAAACCTATTTGAGAAAATAAGAAACCATGATTGCCAACATAAATGAAATCACATAACCAGATGTGTCCGCTCACGTGCGTTGGCCCCTTGGCCCTTAGCGCGAGCAGGGCACAGAGCAAAAGTCCAGCAGGTATTTATGGAATTCCTGCAAAACCCAGTACCTGCTCTCAAGCTAGATCACAGATGTTCCTTTTCATGGATGTTTCCCTTCATGACTGAATGAGGCTTCTTGAAATACATCTCCAGATTCCTTACGGCAAGCAGGGGTATGACTCCCTATTCCAAGTGCTTCCAAAGGATACCAGCAATCAGAGTTGTCCCGAAAATGTCCATTGCCAGCCCCCTGTGCCTGGATTCCATGAAGGCCCCGGGATGCCCGGGATGGCACTTGCCCCAGACCCCTGCTTCTTCGAAGCTCCGTGTCAGATGGAGTTGGCACGACTACTTCCAGTTTGGGACCGGTGTTCACTTTACCTCCGTTGGTCCTGACCTCTCAGGTCATTAGAGAGGAGAGCTGGGGAGGCCCCTGTGTCTCAACCTCATCAGTAAGTAACTGGAATTGATATCTACAAGCAAAGGAGCTGTCTCAGGGTCCTCCAGACCCAACAGCAGGCTTGCTTCGTTGTGTCCAACGTTGAGGGGAAAAAAACAAAACAAAACAAAACAGAAAAACAGAAGTAAAACCAAGGAATCACTGAACTTTATTGTGAACACACCAAAAGGAAGCAAAGCCTGGGATGAGGCTTGGAACTGGGGAGTCTGGGGGCAATGAGGGGGTGCTTTGCATAAATGTTAGGAAACAGGCAGCTCCCAGAGCCAGAGGCGGGAACTGACTATTCTTCTCAGGCATTGTTTACAGTATGAGAATTTTCTTCAGCTAAAGGCAAGGGGTTAGTGGTGACCTCCTATCCATTCGGGGGAACAATTTAAGTCTTGCTTATGATTTTCCGAGGCACGAGCAAGCAATGACCCAGGTCAAGTTGGCCTCGCTCGTCTTGCCAAACAAGCTGAATTAAGCTTTGCTTGTGTGACGAGACTGGGCTTGTCAGCTCAAGGAATTTTCAAGGCTCGGATCTGTGGTTCACATGGGATTTTAACATCCTCCTCGCTTTGGGTCAGTTCCTCAGCGATCTAAGAGTGAGCAGCTCATACAGCATTCCCATCGTTACCCCTAATGATGGGGCTGAGGACTCCCAGACTCCCTTGCGCCAACAGGTGCATCGCCATCAGCACATGGCTGGTCGGATCAATGAGTTCCCCATGGTGTGTCATCCTGATGGACATCATCCGGGGCATGAGTGACCCTCAAGGGGCATTAAAAATCCTTGAGAGGAGACAGAGGTCAATCAGACAGCCTTAGGACCATAGTAGCCAGGAACAGATTCCCAGAAACCAAGATCTAACTATTTAAGCAGCCCCAGTGAAATCCACAAAAGGAGGTGTTAGCAACTGCTCTCCTCATGGTCACTTAGGGCCAGGTGAGCATAAGAATGGTTTATTTCAGGAGGTGGTGCTGTTAATCCAGTCTAAACTAGGTCTCTGTCTGATGGGAGCAAGCAGTCATTTAATGAGAGACATCTATTTGGAAATATAAGGAAAGCAAAGGTTGATAATCTAAGCAATTCTAAGCAACCAGATGAGAAAATTTCCAGATTGGAGTTTGAAGCATCTTCAGAGGGTAGAATGAAATTGGTGGCTTCCAGGTGGGGATTCCCTGCTCCATGGGGAGCTGGACCCTTTGTTGATGCCATGGGCGTTCCCACCCAACAGCAGGCATGAAGGTTGTCCAGATGTGTTCTGCGTGGTGATTTCTCTGAAGTTGACACATAGGTCAAAAAGCCTCAGAGACAATTAATAATGAGAGTCTGATCATGGGTACACTCTGGTTTTCTAAAGTAGAAATACAATTTTTATAGTTATTTCATTTTTATCAAAATATAGTGAAACTCATTTGTTTGTAAAAAAAATAAGTCTAGTCTTATTAAACTTGAATTATTGACCTCAATGTAGTAAGAATACTGATTCTGTGTCTATTCTCAAATATGATATTCAGTAATAGGTCTGGTTATATCCAGGAGAGGTCACTGGCTCTCTAAGGTCAACCTCAGTTCTTTAGAAGTGTCTGATGACAAGGAATCTCAGACCTTTAAAGTGTCTTTATCTTAAGAAGCCAAGCTGTGGACTTGTCTGAGTCCCCTTGCAAAGAGAACAGATTCTCATTGAGCTTATTCGAATACATATATTGTCATAAAGAATGAGAATATTTAATCAGAGTTTCTGAATTCTGGAGAGATCCGGTTGGGAGAAAAAGGGAAATGTTTCAATCTATGTTTATGGTCATAGGCTCTAGCAACTGCTGCAAGTTATAAATGTCTTAAAAGAGAGGAGGAAAGGGGTCCTTTCAATCTAGACAGCAAAATATTAGAGAACCAACCATGTTTTAGATTATAATCCCTCTGTCCATTCATTGTCTCCCATAATTAATTCTTGCTTTGTTTCATGGGGGTTAGTGGCTTTATGGATCCGTCTGTTCTCTGTTAACATTTGAGAAATTTTTGCCTGGTTCAGTGCTGTGATCTTAAAGCTCTCCAACACCTGTGTTCTGGAGGTCTGGTTGGGTCTCCCCTGGGTCTCTCTGAAGACGAGGGACTTTGTAGTTGTGTATGTGAGCTCAGAGAGTCATCACCCAGAGCAGAACGTGAGCAGTGTGTGATGGGAGACTTACCAACGGTGACTGTTGAAGATCTAGGGGGTTCCCCATGTGTCTGGACCTGTGGACCTTGGGTGGTCCCCCGTGTCCTTCCAGCCCAGGACCAGCCACCAAGCTGTCCCCCGAGGCAGCCGCTGTCTGTACCAGCCAGCTACAGAAACCTGCACATCTCCCTCTCTGTTCCTTCTCCCTGGCCTTATGAGCTTCCTCAGGGACGCCTGACCATCAAGGAGCAGTTTGCAGGGCTGCCTGGCCCTTTCCTGGTAGGTTGGTGGCTGGCACCGGTAAAGGAGCCTTCAGGGCGTAAACCCTTACCTTCAGGGCGTAAACCCGAAGAGACGGTTTTTCTAAGTCAAACACTCCGCAGTAAGGAGGTAGTCTTTCCGGAACAATGAAAGGGGAGCAGAGAAGAGACACTCTTTGCTGTGCTCTACTTTAACAGCCCGTGCATTTTAGGGGCAGGATCACAGAATAAGGGGGCAGGCAAGTACCCTCAGCTGGGGCACAGACAGCGGGGCTCATGACTCATGTGTCCTGTGCCGGTCGGACTGGTAGAGGTGTCCTCATTCTTGCTAAGAATTAGCGTCCCCCCCGCCCACCAAATCCACGCGACATCCTGTGTCCTTAACAGCCTCTCTACATGCCCAGCCTCTTCCAATAAATAAATAACAAGGATGAAGTGTCTTAGCAGGGAAGAGGCTTTTAGAGCAATGAACTAAAGTGAGTTTGCTTTGCATGCAGGGGTGTTGGGAGAGGTATTATTTGTGTCAGTGGACTTACTCCTAGAAGCTTTAATGTACGAGGAGGGAGAGCCGGTAGGGATTGTAGACTGGCTGTTCCCTCCTCTAAAAGGATTCTGTGATGCCGACCTTTTACAGGTAAACCTGGTTCCCAGCTGGCCGAGGGTGGAGGACACGGCACCGGGTCCCCACAGGTGGGCAGCTGGCGGGATCCGTGGAGTGCGTGTCTCCTGATCGACTGAAGCCGATCGGGGAGCTCCACCGTTCAGTCCCCTTACACTTAATTATACCCCAAACATGCACGAATACACAGACACACAGAGCAGCATTATCCGCAACAACCAGAACGTGGAAACAAACCCTGAGTCTATCAAAGGGCAAAGGAGTAAGTGAAATGCGATCTCTCCATGTACTGGAAGATCGTGCGGCCACAGGAAGGGCTGACGTGGGCATCCAGGCCGCGGCGTGGATTGAGCTTGAAACCGTGATGCTGAGGGAAGAAGCCAGGGACCCACGACCCTACCGCCGGGTTCGCTGGTTCTGGGAAGAAGCTAAAAACACGGGCTTTCAGTGCAATCTCTGAATTTATGCATGGGGACAACAGAATCACAATTCAGCGTCACTATGCAGGCCTGGGGACCTGACGGTGACCCTGGGCTGACATTCGTCTCCTGATCTGAGTCGTGGCACAGAGCAACACAGTGTATTCCTTTCCTAGGGCTTCTGTAACAAACTACCCCAAACAGGGCGGCTTAAAGCATGGGAAACGTGGTCTGCCATGGAGCAGGAGGCTGAGGCCTGAAGTTAGGGCACTGGCTGGGCTGGTCTTCCTCCAGAGGCTCCAGGGGGCAGGGAGTGAGGGATCCTTCCCTGCCTCTTCCTCCTTCAGCTGGTGCCTCGGCTCCCGGCATCGCCCCCACCCTGCCTCTGTCCTCACAGGCTATCCCCGCCCTGTCCCTCTGTGTCCATGTCTCAGATCCCCTCGTCCTCCCTTGCAGTGACCCCATCAGGAGATCCAGGAGACCCCGTTTCCCAGTGAGGCCACATTCTGGAGTCCTGCATGGATGGGAAGTGGGGGAGGCTCCTTCTCCCACCCACTCTGCAGAGAACAAGCATGCATTTCGGGGCTTGGCCCTATGTCATCCTGGGAACTTTGAATTGCTGTGTGCCCCTTGGCACAGCTGGTGGGAGAGCAGAGCTCCCAATGGGATTCAGAGCCTTCCACAGAGAACATGCCCTTCTGTGCCCAGGGCACCTGCGTCCGCTGTCCACCTTCCGTCTGACTACTGACCACTGCCAGCACCCGTGTTTTTGCAAGTGAGTTTGGGGAGCTTTGTGTCCAAGGTATGGAAAAACCTCAAAGGCAATTTCCAGGTCCCTGGCTCGCCCCTGGAAGATATGGCTCTTCATTTCTCACCAGGCATCCATCCCCCAGGGGCAAGTGGAACTCTCAGAAATGACCCCACTGTCCCAGACCCATCATTAGGAGGAGACCCCAAAACACAGTCGGGTTTGCACTGACTACAAATTAGGAGGTGATTCAGACAACTCTGGAGACTCATTTTCCCACACTCTAAAATTCATCTCCCTGTTGAATGTCTCTGAAGGAAAGGTTTGTTTTCATTTTGTTCAGCTTGTCATTTTAAATGTATTCTTCTGGAACAGAGAAAAGGAACAATTTTCTATCTGCTTGGGAGAAGTGAAGAAATAATGTTTCCTGCCCAGGGCCCCCTCCCCAGCTCCCCACAACACATCTGCGTTGCCAGGCAGCCCGGCTTCCGTGAGACATTTGACTGTTGCGGGAAAAACATTTACACATAAAATTGACTTCAGCTCTCTGAAAAGAGAAAGGAAGCAGAGCCTTCCTGACCAAGACCAGGTGCCCTTTATGCTACATTCTTTAACCGACTTAAGAGTTATCTTAGTTTTCAAAATAAAATAAAATATTTTTTTTTTAAAAAAAGTCATCTTTGTTTTCTTTGAGATTCTGGGATCACAGCTCACATGCACAAGGGGACTATCTACCTGGACATTCGTGGAGAGCAGAGGCAGGCTGGGGGGTGAGTAAGAATTACAGCAAGAATATGGGATACTCCAGTATCCCAGAATACTGGGGTATTTTTTAAGATTTTTATTTTTAAGTAATCTCTACACCCAACTTGGGGCTTGAACTCATGACCCTGAGATCAAGAGTCACATCCTCCACCAACTGAGCCAACCAGAAGCCTCCATACTGGGGTATTTTAGAGAGGAAGAGAAGGAGAGAGAGCAAGAAGGGGGAGCAGCAGGTTGAGGGAGAGGGACAAGTAGATTTCACACTGAGCAGGGAGCCCAATGTAGGATTGGATCCCAGGATCCTGAGGTCATGACCTGAGCTGACATCAAGTGTCAGAGGCTCAGTGGACTGAGCCACCTAAAGTCCCTGGAGTGTTTTTAAGCATTGAGTTGCTGCCATTTTTCTTGGTGTGATGGCATTACTGCAGGGTTCCTTAATATGGGACATCTGAACCATTCGTGTCTTGCAACCCCAAGAGTTATTGGGTGAATTAAAACCTCAGATAGGAAGACAAGGCTTACCTGTTTCTAAAGCATTCCAATTGTATTACCCTTTCCTTGTTCAGAATTTTCTTTGGAGTCTTGTTGCTGTTTCAGCTCCCATTCCCTGCGTTCCAAGACCTGTTCAGTATATTTTCTTGTGTTTACAAGTCCTCTGTGGCCAGCTGGGCTCCAGTCTATTTTCAGAAGGGTGATATACTTTTTTATTTAGAAAGGAGATCCTACAAATGGGAACTTGAAGGCAAAAGGGAGGATGTGGTATAAGAGGGGATGGAAGGGGGAGAGAGACAGGCTGTGGATTTCAGGCCCAATTACCAGCCATTTCTGCAGGTGAGCCCAGTGACCTAACTTCCCCCATTGTCCCTCCCCCTCTTTCCTCCAGGATGGACCCATATTCCCAAGTTCTTACCTTGTTCCCTTAGCCTATCAGGTGTCAGCTAGGGCTTTCTTCCTCTGTCCCTTTACCTGGGAACATTGGCTGGAAGGACCAGCATGCTCAGACCTGGATGGTGGCTGTCACTCGGGCAGGGCTGCTTGGGAAGACAACACACAGAAGAAGATGAAGACCGTATCTCACATTCCCCAAAATACGAGCATCCTCTGGCATTTTGTTCTGGTATTGTGATCCCTTTGGACATGTTTTCCTGCAGAAAGCATCTCTTCTTTTGAATTGCTCCTTCAAGAAATGGAATTCACTACCACATAAAGAAATGCACAGGCTTTATGGCCTTTTTAGAGGCTCTTACCCACTGCTTCCTCAGTCAGACCCTGGCTCCTCCTGGGACCACTATCTGGCCAGCACTCTTGGACTCTTAGAAAATCATGTTTGCATAGTGTGTGGCAAGTCCTCACTCACAAAACACCACGCGGTTCTCTCAACAACCCATTCTGAGATTCAGTCTCTCTTACACCATCATCCAAACTCCTGTCTTCATTTTGTCCCGACTCCTGCTGGCTCCTTCCATGGTGACTCCAGTGGTTCTCAGTTCATACAACACTGAGAGTTTGAACGCATATGTCTCCCACAATGAAATACCACCTCACACCCATTAGGATGACTGCTGTTGAAAAAGCAGAAAATAACAAACATCAGTAAGGACACGGACCAATTGGAACCCTTGTGGCCTAAGGATGGGAATGCAAAATGGCGCCGCTGTTGTGAAAAACAAGATGGCGGTACCTCAAAAACTCAAAATAGAATTCCCGCACGAACCAGCAATTGCCCTTCCGTGTATATGCTCCAAAGAACTGAAAGCAGGATCTTGAAGAGACATTTATATACCCACAGCAGTGTTCCTCACAATGGCCAAGAAGTGGAAACAACCCAGCTGCCCGTCAATGGATGAATGGATAAGCAAAGTGTGGTCTACCCATACGGTGGAATATGATTCAGCCTTAAAAAAGAAGAGGATTCTGACACCGGCCGCAACACGAATGAGCCCTGAGGACATTATACAAAGTGAAATTGGCCAGTCATATAATGATAAATGCTATGTGATTCCATTTACATGAGATCCTTGGAGTATTCACGGTCATAGGGACACTGAGTCTGCGAGTGGCCGTCCACGGCTTGGGGAGTGGGGGAGTTACTGATGAATGGGTGCAGAGTTTTGGTTTTACAAGATGAAGTGAATTATGGGGGTGGATGGTGGTGTTGGTTGTATAACACCGTGGATGTATTTAATACTCCCGAACTTAACATTGAGATGGTAAATTTATGTTACGTATATTTTACCACCACTGCCGCAACAATAGAAATCTGTAAGTGGACTTTTTTTTGTAATAGATGAGCTGGAATTACATCTGCTTGGCTTAGTTTGAGCCACTTACTCATCCTGAATCCATTTATTGTTACCAACAAATTAAGTGAGTTTGTTCACCCAGCTACCCTTCGAGTTGCGAGGGCTGGGTTAATCTTGCGAAAGACGTGTTGACTGAGAGCAGAGGCAGAGTGTTTGGAATGGGTACTAGAAGGCAACAGCTTTACCTACTGGGCAGGAAGGAGTAGTAGACATCCACCAGTAACACCAGAATGGAGTGTAAGCTCTAGAGATCGATTCTCAAGTTCAAGTCCTAGATCCACCATTCTCTCCATGGCAACACAGGCAGATTCTTCAACTCCTATACAAGGATAAGCATAATAGTAGGTACTGGTAGCGATACTGTGAGGCTTCAATGGGATAGAATTTTAATCTGTGCTTGGCACATTTTCAGCACATAATAAATATTGTTTATTATTATTGTATTTGTTTTATTATTACATGTGTTTTTCCTGAAGTTACACAGAGAGCCCATTACAGCTACTCTTGGTTGAGGACCACAAGAAGTGTGCTAATTGAGGAACTCCCCAAAGTGTGCTAATTGAGGAACTCCCATCTCTAGGGTGACATCCACATCCTTTAGGAGGAAGGATGCCTTTGCTTTCATTCAGGCCAAACCAGAGGCCCTCAATCAGGGGTCAGGTTTATCCTCCTCCCTGGGGACATGTGGGAACATACCAAGATGTATTTTGTTATTCAAGCGGGGAGAGCCTTCCTTCTGGTATCTTGTGCATAAAGGCCAGCAATGATGCTAGTTAACCCACAATGCATAGGACAACAAGCTTCTCCCCAACAAAGGATATTCCAACCCAAAACGCCAACCAGGGAAGCTGGCATTGAGAAACCCAGAGGAAAACAAATGTCGATATGCAAGAGCGTAGCTGTGATCACAGGCTATAACTCACCTTTTCTCAGGCTTGGAAGCCAGCTGTGGTTCTCAGTGAATCACGAAGGTGCCCATGAGCATGCGGTGAGAACTGTCTATTGGGAATGTGATGATCTTGTCTGGCAATGTAAGGGGTTCTGTGTCTTTGAAACAATCTTCCCAGATGTTGGCAGCAGCTAATGTGGCAATAAGCCATTAAAATCAAGGCCAATTTTCATGTTTACCAAAGAACAAGGACCTAATCTAGTTCATTTATATGTTCCAATAAGTATATCTTAATATCCTTTCTTAGAAGAAAGAAGAGGAGGGAAGGAGAGGAGGAGGAGAGGTGAGGAGGGTGCTTTGATAACATTATAGAGGTATATTCAAAGACAGAGCCCATCCTTGATGTCACATTGGCAAAAAGTGTATCACACTTCAATTACACTCATTTCATGAGCTGTTAATGAGCACTTCCCACAACAGGCTTCTTAGGCACAAGACTGGTTCTCTCACTTGATAGATCAGTGTCAGCCTTTCTTAGATGGAAGGACTGAAGATTACTTCCATTTGACAAACCCAATTACGCCATCCTGAGATGCCCAGTGGGGAGAAGAGGGTCTATCAGAGCAGCTGCATTAAGATGGACAATGGGAAGGGACCATTTTCACTGAGCTGAGCTATTGGCTACTGGACCAGGGGGCAACTGAGCCTCCTTCTCACCAACCACTGAGGTTACAGAGCCTCTCATGAACTCAAGTGACTATCTCCCCATTCTTGGTCAACCTACACTGGGTACTTGGTCATCCATCCAGCCCACCTTCTGTTGGGGGGTAATATTTCTGATAGAATAAGTGGCATTTTCATCCCACTGTGGGTGTCATTCCACCATGGTTTTTTCCAAGATTCAAACCATACCAAGCACACATTATACAGATTTCCATGAAGAATGGGATATCGTAGCACAAATGGAAAACAAGAGGGTGAAACCCTTCACTCTCGAATTGGACAAAAAAATTGGAAAACTTTTTACCAGGTGTGTTCCTTTTCCAGAAGAGTAGAGAAACATTTTCCTAAACTGAGGGTAAAGTGAGAGAAAGCATCAGAGGGGAGCTGGAAGGGGTTAAATGTCGGCGGGACCCCAAAGGGACCGAGAGACATGCGTGACAAGTTTGGGAAGACCGGGAAGCAGTAGCATCTTTCCTCTGTCTCTCTCCAGGTGACACAGAGAACACGCGAGGTCTCAGACTTCTGTGCCTGCTGGCCTGTGAGAAGGAGCGGGAGGAGTAGGAGTGCTGTGATGTGTGTGGCCCAAGGGCCCAAGCCTCCCCCAATTGTCCGTATGTCCTGTGCACTGTAAAGGGATGGAGAACAGATGCTGGCTTTGTTTTCAGAGCAGAAGAGACACATTAGTGGACAGCCTATGAAGTAGTTCTGTTGATTAGGGAATATTCCCTTGACGTGGGTGTGCCTGGAGGGCAGCCCAGAAGTGAGCAGATGCCAGTGGGACTTGGAGCCCCGTGGCCACATGCCCCACTCGCCCTCAACCCCAATGGAGATGCTCCTCTGGGCCGGGCGTCCGTCCGCTGGGGACTTGCAGCTTCCGTGAGCAGTTCTCAGCCATGAGTAGTTTAAACCAGTGGTTCTCCACTTAGATGGGGCATGAACATCACCCAGAGTACCCTTTATTGATTAAAATAAATTTTTTGTTATGTTCATTTAGCCACTATAAAGTATATGATAATTTTTTGATAAACATCAATCACCAGATCCCAATTCTAAAGTTTCTGGCTCAGTAGATATAGAGTTGGGCTAGAGAATTTATATTTCTTTCTTTCTTTCTTTTTTCGGATGTTGGTTATTTATTTGAGAGAGAGAGAGAGAGCACAAGCAGGAGGAGAGGCAGGCAGAGGGAGAGGGAGAAGCAGGCTCTCCAAGGGAGCAGGGAGCTCAACGTGGGGCTTGATCCCAGGACCTTGGGATCATGACCTGAGCTGAAGGCAGATGCCCAGTGACTAAGCCATCCAGGTGTCCCCAGAGCATTTAAGTTTCTAACCAGTTCCCCAGTATTACTGCTTACATTCATGTGCAAAATGTACATGCACGCTGAAGCCCTGACTCTTGTGCTTCATGAAATGACCTTATTTGGGGATCGAGTCATTGCAGATGTCATTATTTAAGGGTGGTAACACTGGAGGATGGGGACCCCAAATCAGTGCATCTCGTGGGAAAATCAGGGCAGCTATTGGATGTCACAGATGCCAGAAATCCCACGCCAGAAGCCTTCAGGAGAAACGAATTCTGTCATCACCTTGAGACTCTAGATGTGCAGATCTAGAGAGACAGATGGAGAACCAAAAGTGGGCATGGCAAAATTTCACATTTGGTCAATTTTGATGAAAGTTACACAGACATTTATGATGCTATTTGTTCAGGTTTTTTTTTTTTCTTTCCCATGGCGGATTAAGTGATTTTTCAGATTCGGCTGTTCTTTGCCTGTGAATGGCAGGCCCTTGAGAGGGGATTTATGTGGCTGGAGCACTGCGTAACCTTAGGCTCTGGCTTTCCGGCTGTGCTGCTTTCAGGTGCTTGTAGGAAGAAACAATGTCCACTCTTCTTTGACCCTAGATAGTGGTAGGACAGAGCTCTCCTGCTCACTGGGAGCCCAGGCTCAGCTAACCCTGCGTCCTCCCACCCCCTGCCCTGATAGGATACCTGTATCTGGAAAAAGTCTCCTATGAATCCCTGAAATTCAGTCACCTGACATTCCTGCTTCTTCCTTGCGTCTTGCATTGTCTCCAGATACGCAGGCAGCAGGCCTGTTGCTATGGAAATTGCTGCCTTTTTTTTGCATAAAATATTACATAAATACCTACAACTTTTTTCCTAGCCTCCAGATTGTTATCATTTTGGCCATCTAAATGAAACTGGTCAAAGGGGTGTGCATTCTAATTGAACTGCATGAAGAAAGGGGTAGAGAGAGAGGGCACAGTGGATAGGATTGGTGCCCCTCATTGCTTGTACTGAGCTCGGCCACATCACTGGGCTTTTAGACCCACAGTAGACTTTGGGCGGAGCGAGCCACCAGAGTCAAGAACATCTAGGGTGATGTGCCTCAGTCCTAGGGCATTCCGTTTCCGCCAGAGAGGCCAGGAGCTGTGGGATGCAGGTGTCCCCCAGGTGAGCTGGCCTATGCCACTAGCGTAGATGAGCTCTCTTCCCTGGCTCTTCAGCCCCCTCCCTGCCCTCCCTGGGAGCACCTTGCTGCTGCCGCCGAGAAGCCCTCCCTGGGCTGGAGTGTGGAGGACTTGCCCCGAGTGCCTGGCATTTGCAGAATTTCCAGAGAGTTTCTCTGTCCGTGGTCTGGCACTGGCTGAAAAGTCTTTGTGGAATAAGAATGAACTCTCGTGATGGAGTCAAGAGCGATTAAAAAGCACGCCCTGGGGATTTTGCTCTGGTTTTGAGAATATTCTGTCTTCAAATACATAGCCAAGCCTGTTTGCAGAACTTGAAAGGAAAGACCACAAAACACTAAAGAGTTACAATAATTGAGTCCTAATGAACGTGGGAAGATTAATCTTCGTCATCTTCAGCGCTGCCTCCAACTTCACAGTGCTGTTTTCTCTACACTGGGCAGCCTCCAAGACACCGCAGGTCCGGTCCCAGACCACCGCAGAAAGTGAATATCGCCGTGAATCAAGTCAAATGAATTTGTTGGTTTCCCAGTGCATGTGAAGATGTTTGGACTATATCATAGTCTAAGTATGCAAGAGCACTATGTCTAAAAAAGGTGCATACCTTAGTTAAAAATACTTTATTGCTAAGAAATGCTATCATCTGAGCTCCCAGTGATTCACAGTCCCTGACCACAGATCAGCATCGCAGATACAATAGTATCAAAAATGCTTGGACTATTGCAAGAATCCCTATCATGTGGTACAGAGCCTCGAGTGAGCTCATGCTGTTGGAAACACGATGGCCAATAGACTTGCTCAAGGCAGGGTGCTGCAAACCTCCAATTTGTAAAAAACACAACATCTGCAAAGCACAATAAAATGAGTTATGAGTGTATATCGGGTTTTCTTTTCCTAATGCTCTGAAGAATAAGAAGCATTGTAGGAGGAATGTGTGGCCCAAAGCGGATCTCCAGGCAAGAGCGTCCACCCGCAGAGATACGTTAAGGTAATTCTGCATGCAACAAGTGGTGCTCACGACTTTGGCCACTGCCTGGGCAAAATCATCACCCTTTCTGGAGTACTCAGACTCACGGGGTTCACCGTTCCTCAGGCCTTCTGGGGAGGTGGTTTGCTGGGTTTAAGTCTTGGACTTGGGAAGCCGTGGGGCCCGGGCCAGGAGGCGTGCAGATGGGCTTGCCAGCTCATGGGACAGTAAGTGGCAGACATGATGAATCTCGATGGGGACGCACGACACGGGTGTGGGAGCGAGCGCTAAGGATCTGTCTTCGGGGTGAAGCCTGACCACCTGACCTTAGAGACCACACATGGCCGAGCACCAGCCTTCCCAGACCGCAGGACGCCCTTCTTACTATTTTCCCAGGGCTATCTGAACTTCTTCATCTTATGCATTCCTTCCTTCATGCCTTCCATGGTCTAGTTAGCCAATGTCTGTTGACTGGACTCCGTGATAAGAAAGAGTATGGGACAGCACATGCCACAAACTGGCTCTGGGGACTTCTTTGCCCTGAGGTTCTGTCCTCCATTGCTTAGCCCCCTGCCCTTCTACTTAGGGCCTAAGCTTCCAGGGGGCTGTGGCCACTCAGGTGCTCTGAGCTGAGTTCAGTCCTTCCCTAAAAAGTGATGTCATAAAAATATTCGTCTTAAAATTGGAAGGGTACTACTTTCCCAGTTTGCTTCAGGGACTGATCGCACTACTAGTCTCTGTTTTTGTTTTTAAGATTTTTATATTTTTATTTATTTGAGAGCGAGAGAGAGCACAAGCAGGGGGAGAGGCAGAGGGAGAGGGAAAAGCAGGCTCCCTGCTGAGCAAGGAGCCACACTTGGGGCTCAGTCCTAGGACCCTAAGATCATGACCTAAACCAAAGGCAGATGCTTAATGGACCAAGCCACCCAGGTGCCCTGGTACTACTCTTCTAAAAGTGGTCCCAAAGATACATACATAAATGAATGAAGAATAAGTGGGATGTCAAATTCCAAGATCCGGGAGAGCATATGGCTCTTTCTACCTCTAGTTCTGAGAAATGCCTCCAGACTGCCCACAGGGGATCAGAGGTAATCCTATAAAGGAATCTGGTCCCTCCAGATTCGTATTGAAGAAGGGACTGAGTTTGACAGCTGGCTGGGTGCGTAAGGGATACACACAGAGGGAGGCCAATGGATGTCTGATGACCCTTCTCTGGGAAGGGGGTAAAGACAGTTTGTAGTGCCCGGCGGTTTCTGCGGTGTAAACACCTCTGCTTGTCTGGCTTGGAAAATTCCTAATTACCGCATGTGCTCCCAAGACAGGATGGGCCACCTTCAGCATGCCCCTGGGTGTGAATCGCTGCTTCTCTTGCTTTCTAAAAAGCATACTAACATAATCCCTAACACAAGGCTCCCACGTGTGCCCGATTTCTGGAAGAAGTGGTCTGCTGAGAGTGACGGTCAGCAAAATGAAGCCTGTTTTTTTTTGTTTTGTTTTGTTTTTCTCTTTTTCCCATTGTTACTGAGGAGAAGACTGGAGGTCCTTTTTAAAAATGGGTCGAAGAGAAGAAAACGGTTAGGGGTGACAATTCATCAAGAACTTACAGTGTGTCACGTGCCAGTCCCATGCATCATGTGGGCTGTCCTATGTCACTAAATCCTCGTAAAGACCCCCTAAAGTATCATTATTATTATTGCGTTCATGATACCGGGGAGGAAGTTGAGACATTGAACCATTTCAAAGCCACCGGACGAGGGTCTGGTGGAGGTGCAGTGTGCCCCGATGATGTGGACACTGAGCTGAGACGGAACCACGGGAGATTTTTCCATGAGAAGCCACCCTGGCAATGAGTGGCTTACACCAACAACAACTTCCTTGCCTTGTGAAGTTCTGGGTTAGTAGTCTATGTGACCTGGGCTGGGCTCACTCCAGTCTGAGATCCCCCGCTGGTCAGCCAGGCTGGTGTTTCTGCATCTGCAGAGGGGTGATCCGGGGGCTGGGACGACCGGGTCTCAGGGGCATGTGTGTCTCACCAGCTGGGGAGCCCACCTGGGCTTGTTCACGTGGCCGTCCCCAGGCTCCAGGGAGCACGACCAAGCCTGGCATTAGCTCATGGCCAATCGGAGGCCAGGGACACAGACCTCACCTCTGCAAGGGAGGGGCTGGCAAGTTGTTTTTGTGAAGGGACCCCTGTGGGGAAGGCCAGTCTTGGGGCTGTTTTTGTATACACCGCGAGGAATCCACCAGATCGGGAAATTACACTTTTTGTTGTTCCTTGATGAATTGATTCATCAAAACATGACTTAGCACACGGCTTAGGGTCTGAGGACTTGAGGACATGTTCTGTTGGGTATGCATAGAATTTCAAAAATAAGTTTTCTTTAAGAATCCGGTTTTCCGGGGCGCCTGGGTGGCTCAGTTGGTTAAGCGACTGCCTTTGGCTCAGGTCATGATCCCGGAGACCCGGGATTGAGCCCCACATCGGGCTTCCTGCCCGGCGGGAAGCCTGCTTCTCCCTCTCTCATTCCCCCTGCTTGTGTTCCCTCTCTGGCTGTGTTTCACTCTGTCAAATAAATAAAATCTTTAAAAAAAAAAAAGAATCCGGTTTTCCCTTTTGCCTTTACAAAATCAGAGGATCTGAAAATTGAGCCAGTTTTTCTGCTCCCGAGATTTCAGAAACAAGTCAAGGGTGCTCTGCGAGGGTTTTGTTCTCTGTTCCATCACAGCCCCCCAGCCCCCCCCCCCCCCGG
>PITA01009275.1:5264-78922 GCA_004023965.1 Spilogale gracilis | reverse complement strand
CATACCAATATCGTTGATGAATATGGATGCCAAGATTCTCAACAAGATCCTTGCTAACACGATCCAACAATACATTAAAATGATTATCCACCATGAACAGGTGGGTTTTATCCCAGGGATGCAAGGGTGGTTCAACACTCACAAGACAATCAACATGGTAGAACAAATCAATAAGAGAAGAGAGAAGAACCACATGGTACTCTCAATTGATGCAGAAAAGGCATTTGACAAAATACAACATGCATCCCTGATCAAAACTCTTCAAAGTATAAGGATAGAGGGAACATTCCTCACCCTCATAAAATCTGTCTGTGAAAAACCCAGAGCGAATATCATTCTCAATGGGGAAAAACTGACAGCCTTTCCTCTGAGATCAGGAACAAGACAAGGATGCCCACTCTCACCACTACTGTTCAACATAGTGTTAGAAGTTCTAGCAACGGCAATCAGACAACAGAAAGAAATAAAAGATATCCAACTTGGCAAAAAGGAAGTCAAACTCTCTCTCTTTGCAGATGACATGATACTCTATGTGGAAAACCCAAAAACTCTACCCCCAAACTACTAGAACTCATACAACAATTCGGTAATGTGGCAGGATACAAAATAAATGCACAGAAATTAGTTGCATTCTTATACACTAACAATGAAAAAATAGAAAGGGAAATCAGAGAATCGATTCCATTTATTATAGCACCAAAACCTATAAGATACTTAGGAATAAACCTAACCAAAAACTATAAGATACTTAGGAATAAACCTAACCAAGGAAGTCAAGGATCTGTACTTGAGGAACTACAGAACACTCATGAAAGAAATTGTAGAAGGCATAAAAAGATGGAAGACCATTCCATGATAATGGATCAGAAGAATAAACATTCTCAAAATGTCTATACTGCCCAGAGCAAGCTATATTTTCAATGCCATTCCGATAAAAATTTGACCAACATTCTTCAAAGCATTGGAACAAACAACCCTAAAATTTATATGGAACCAAAAAAGACCCCGAATCACTAAGGAATTGCTGAAGAACAACAAAGCTGGGCATCTCGTTACCTGACTTCAGGCTTTATTACAAAGCTGTGATTACCAAGACAGCATGGTACTGGCACAAAAACAGAGAAATAGACCAATGGAACACAGTAGAGAGTTCAGATATGGACCCACAAATCTATGGGAAAATCATCTTCGACAAAGCAGGAAAAAATATCCAGTGGAAAAAAGACAGTCTCTTCAATAAATGGTGCTGGGAAAATTGGACAGCTACATATAGAAGAATGAAACGAGACCATTCTCTTACACCACACACAAAGGCAAACTCGAAATGGATGAAAGACCTCAACGTGAGGCAGGAATCCATCAAAATCCTGAAAAAGAATATAGGCAATAACCTCTTTGACATCGGCCACAGCAACTTCTTTCAAGACATGTCTCCAAAGGCAAAGGAGACAAAAGCAAAAATGAACTTCTGGGACTTCATCAAAATAAAATGCTTCTGTACAGCAAAGGAAACAGTCAACAAAACAAAGAGGCAACCCATGGAATGGGAGAGGATATTTGCAAATGACACTACAGACAAAGGGCTGGTATCCAAGATCTATAAAGAACTACTCAAACTTAACATCCAAAAAGAAGATGAACACATCAAAAAATGGGCAAGAGATATGAAGAGGCACTTCCCCATAGAAGATATGCAAATGGCTAACAAACACATCAAAAAATGTTCAGCATCACTAGCTATCAGGGAAATCAAATCAAAGCCACACTGAGATACCACCTTACACCAGTCAGAATGGCCAAAATTGACAAGTAAGAAAACAACAAGTGTTGGAGAGGCTGTGGAGAAAGGGGAACACTCTCACACAGTTGGTAGGAATGTAAACTGGTGCAGCCACTTTGGAAAACAGTGTGGAGATTCCTTAAAAAATTAAAAATAGAGCTACCTTAAGACCCTGCAATGCACTACTGGGCATTTACCCCAAAGATACAGATGTAGTGAAAAGAAAGGCCATATGTACCCCAATGTTCATTGCAGCAATGGCCAAAATTGCCAAACTGTGCAAAGAGCCAAGGTGCCCATCAACAGATGAATCGATAAAGAAGATGTGGTACATATATACAATGGTATAGTATGCCTCCATCAGTAAGTATGAACATCAAGTTTTGTAGCAATATGGACTGGACTGGACGAGATTATCCTGAGTGAAATAAGCCAAGTAGAGAAAGTCATGTATCACATGGTTTCAGTTACTTGCAGTGCATGAGGGGTAACCTGGAGAACAGTGGGAGAAGGAAAGTAAATGGGAAGTAGGGTAATCCAGGGAAAGAAACAAATCAACAGAGACTTTGGACACAGAAACAAACTGAGGGACTTGAATGGAGGCATGTGGGGGATAGAGAGCCTGGTGGTGGGTACTGGGGGCACCTATTGCATGGAGCACTGGGTGTGGGGAATGGAGAATGAATCTCGGAACACTGGAAAAGTAAAAGGAAAAAATGAAAAAAGAATAAGAAAGAAAAAAACAAAGAAATAAAAATTCTGGGGGAATGCAAATGTCAACCCAGAAGTCTATCTGAAAATACAGTATCATTCACGATAAAAATAAATAAATAAATTAAAAGATGTTAAGATCCAAAAAGTTTAGGGTGCCTGGGTGGCTCAGTCAGTTAAGCAGTTAAGCTTCTACCTTCAGCTCTGGTCATGATCCCTGGGTCCTAAATCCAGTCCTGCATCAGGCTCCTTTCTCAGTGGGGACCCTGCTTCTCCCTCTCCCTAAAGCTCAATAAGAAAATTAAGCTCAGACAGAAAAAAAATAAAAGTAATGATGAGTAAAAAAATGTAAACTCAATAAACATTGATTATAAAAATCATTATAACCAAAAAAATCAAAATAAAACAAAAGAATGGAACCAAAATATAAGTTAATAATAAATAAAGAGGAAAGAGCAATTTGGAGACAATTTTTCCTAGAGTTCTTGATTCATTTGGAAAAAGCATAGAAATATAAATTAACTTAAGTGTTTGCTAACTATGTAGGTTAAAAATTTAAGTGTTGGAGGAGCAGGCAAGATGGTGGAGAAGTAGGAGACCCTCTTTCAACCAGTTCCCTGAAGTGAGCTAAATATCTACCAGAACACTGTGAATACCCATGAAATCAGCCTGAGTTGTAAGACTACACACTTCTGGATCTCTACAGGGGCAAAAGATCATCAGTGGAGAGGTAAAGCAGAGCAGGAACACCTGGATTGATTTCAAAGGAGAAACAGAAGGGGTAGGGAGCCACCAGAAGCCACCCATTAGAAAGTAATACCCCAATACAAAAGTGCCCTGTGCTTGGGGAACAGCATCAATTTGAAGTCTGGTTAAAAGCATTTAAAAACAAAGGGTCTTAAGGGGCAACAGATGGAATCTGACAGCCACAGGCATGGGCCTAAAATGGTGTTCCTGGGACATCTGTAACCAGTGCCTGCCAGTGACTGAGTGGGCCTGGCAGGGACTCTGTGAAACCGCAGCTTTTAGCGGCTTACACCACCGCTTGGGCCGGAGGCCACTAGTTCTGCAGTCTTTTGTGTGCCGTGTGGGACCACAGGGTTCTAGTGCACCCAGTGTGGGTGTGAGCTCCAGAGAGTAGTCTGGGAACAGCAGGCTCCCACGAACTAATTTCGCTTGTGGTTTCTGTGGCACGGGGTGTAGAGACAAGTGGGGGCCTCGGGTGACCATTGAGGTAGTGACTCAGGATGCACACTGCCTGTGAGAGGTGGCAGGGTTCAGGGGAGTTTGGAGAGGGAGAGTCTGTGTGTCCCAGACCATCCAGAGGGAAGCAGACTGAGGCTTCTCTCTAAGATGGAGGTCTGGCTGCGGACAGCTTATTTTGCTCTGACTCTACCAAAAGCCGCAAAAAGCCATAAATAAACAAAAACCTCCAGAAAACAAAAGCCAGAAAAACTGGTTTCCATAGAGCCCAGCTCTATGTATGGGGGTGGGGAGACTCAGCCTAAGCAAGATTGATTGTAAAACAATGTGGCAGTCCCCTCTCCCAGAAGGCAAGCCAGAAGAACAAGAGGACAAGCACCATAGGGTCTCCATAAAATTGTAAAACCAACATCTGGGGAAAAACAATTTATTAAGCTCCTGGTACTGCCCCAAAACCTGTATATTTTATAGATACAGCTTTTCTTTTTCATTTTTTAAAAAATTTCATTAAATTTTTTTAATCTTTAAATCATTCTCACAATTCTTATTCTTTTATTATTTTAAACCTACTTATTATCATAACTTGATTCCATAATTTTTAACTTAAATTTTTTCATATGTATACCTGTGTCTCTTTCTTCCCCCCCCCCTTTTTTTTGTACATACATATAGATATAAGCTTCAAGGTCATCCTTCTTTCCTATTCAATACTACTCCTATATAAAAATCAATTTTAATTTCCCTATATCTCTAGAAAGTTGAGTCCTCTAACAAAAATAACAAAATACATGCAGGATGAACTGAAATACTTTCCTTGCCCACATTGGGTTTGTAACCTCCTTTCTATCTTATTCTTCTGTCTGTGTTTCTGTATATTTGTTTTTGCCTTGGCACTATATAAATCTTATTCTTAGGGATCATTTGGGCTGGGTTTTGCTTTTTCTCTCCTTTCTTTTACTTTTGAAAGTAAAAACAAAACTTTTTGTTTATTCCTTTTTGTTTTTGTGCCATATTGGGGGTCCGTTTTGGCTGGGTTTTTTCTTTCTTTTTTTCTCTTTTCCTCATTTTTTCTTTCTTCTTTCTTTTTTGGTGGTGACTTCTGATTGCTCTGAAATCTTCCAATGGGCAACTTGCCTGGATTGAGGTTGATATATTCAGTTATACGTTTACTCAACCACCCCTCACCAACAGAAGAAAAACTCAGAGACTGCTACCCCAGTCACAGAACTACTGAATATGGACATAAATGATATGACAGAAATTATCCAAGCAATGGCTAGGTTGGAATAGACCCTTAGTGGTGAGATAGAATTTCTAAGGGCGGAAGTGAAAGCTGACCTGGCAAAGGTTAAAAATGCTATCAGTTGGATCCAATCTAATCTAAATACTCTAACAGCTAGGGTAAGTGAAGCAGAAGATCACATTAGTGATCTAGAAGACAGATTGAGAAGGAGGAGCAGGAGATGTCTAGGAACAAAAAGCTAAAGGTTCATGAAAATAGAATTAGGGAAATAAATGATGCCATGAAATGCTCCAATATCATAATTACTGGGATCCCTGAGGGCTAGAGAGAGAGAGAGAAACTAGAAGATATAGTTGAACAAATCCTGGATGAAAATTTCCCTAATTTGGGGAATGAAACAAGTGTTTGTGTCTTGGAGGCAGAGAGGATACCCCTCCAAGATCAATGAGCCTAGAAAAACCTCCAGGTACATAATTGTGAAATTCACAAATCATAAATTCAATGAATATGTCTTAAGGGCAGCTAGGGGGAAGAGACTCCTTATGTACAGAGGGAGGACCATCAGAATAACATCAGACCTGTCCACAGAAACCTGACAAGGCAAAAAAGGCTGGCAAGACATATTTAGGAAGTTACATGAAAAAAAAATGCAGCCAAGTATACTATACCCAGCAAAGCTAACTTTCAAAATGGATGGAGACATAAAGAGCTTTCAGAACTGGCAATGTCTAAAAGATTATGCAAACACCCAGCCAGCACTTCAAGAAATACTAAGGAGGGTTCTATAAAAGAAGAAAGAACCCAAGAGTGACACAGAACAGACATTTACAGAGGCAATCTATAGAAAGAAGGACTTCACATGCAACATGATGTCAATAAAAATATATGTTTCAATGATCACTCTCAAAGTGAATGGCCTAAACAGTACAGGGTTTCAGACTGGATAAAATGACAGGATCCATCCATATGTTGTCTATAAGAGACACATTTTGAATCTAAAGATACATCCAGATTGAAAGTGAGGGGAAGGAGAACCATCTTTCATGCCAACAGGTCTCAAAAGAAAGCTGGGGTAGCGATCCCCATATCAGATAAATTAGATTTTAATCTGAAGACTGTAGTCAGAGATACAGAAGGACACTACATCATTCTCAAAGGGTCTATACACCAAGAAGATCTAACAATTGTAAATATTTATGCCCCTAACATGGGAGCTGTGAACTACAGAAGCCAACTGTTAAGCAAAATAAAAAGTCATATTTATATGAATACATTAATCATAGGAAATCTTAACACACCACTCTCAGCACTTGACAGATCAGTTAAACAGAAAATCAACAAAGAAACAAGAGCTTTGAATGACACATTGGACCAGATGGATCTCATAGATATCTTCAGGATATTCCATCCTAAATACCCACTCTTCTCAAGTGCACATGGAACTTTCTTCAGAATAGACCACATACTAGGTCACAAATCAGGGCTCAACCGATACCAAAAGATTGAGGTTATTCCCTGCATATTCTCTGACCACAACACCTTGAAACTGGAACTCAACTACAAGCAAAAGTTTGGAAGCAATTCAAACACTTGGAAGCTAATGAATATCCTGCTTAAGAATGTGTGGATCAACCAGGAAATCAAAGAAGAACTTAAAATTTCATGGAAAGCAATGAGAATGAAGATACATCAATCCAAAACCTATGGAATATGGCAAAGGCAGTCCGAAGGGGGAAATATATAGCCATCTAAGTTTCACTCACTTGTTCAAATAAAAATGAAAAAATATATATATAGCCAATATATATAGTCCTAAGGGGAGAAATATATAGCCATCCAAGCCTCACACACTTTTTTCAAAAAAAAAAAAAAGGAAAAATCCCCAATACACCAACTCTATTTACACCTTAAAGAGCTAGATAATCAACACAAATTAAGCCAACTCCACATAAGATTAGAGCAGAGATCAATGAATTAGAAACTAGAGATACAGTAGAACTCATCAAAGAAACTAGAAGCTGGTTCTTTGAAAGAATTAATAAGATCGATAAACCACTGGCCAAACTAACCCAAAAGAAAAGGGAGAGGATCTAAATTAATAAAATTATGAATGAAAGGGGAGAGATCATGACTAACACCAAGGAAATAGAAAAAATTATCAGAAATTACTATCAATAGTTATATGTCAATAAGTTTAAACAACCTAGAAGATATGGATGCATTCCTGGAAACCTATAAACTTCCAAGACTGAAACAGGAAGAACTTGACAACCTGAATAGATGAATATCTAGTAATGAGATTGAAGCAGTGATCAAAAACCTCCCAAAAAACAAGAGCCCAAGACCTGATGGATTCCATGGGGAATTGTACCAAACATTCAAAGAAGAAATAATACCTATTCTCCAGGAGCTGTTTCAAAAAATGGAAACATAAGGAAAACTTCCAGACTCTTTCTATGAAGCCAGCATTACTTTAATTCCCCCAAACAGGTGAAGACCCCATCAAAAAGGAGAATTTCAGACCAATATCCTTGATGCATATGGATTCCAAGATTCTCAACAAGATTCTAGCTAATAGGATCCAACAGTACATTAAAAAGATTATCTACCACGACCAGGTGGGATTTATCCCTTGGATTCAACGGTGGTTCAATACTCACAAATCAATAAATGTGATAGAACAAATCAATAAGAGAAGAGAGAAGAACCACATGGTTCTCTCAATTGAGGCTGAAAAAGCATTTAAGAAAATACAGCATCCATTCCTGATTAAAACTTTTCAAAGTATAGGGATAGAGAGAACATTCCTCAACCTCATAAAATCTATCTATGAAAAACCAACAGCAAATATTCTCAATGGGGAAAAGCTGACAGTCTTCCCATTGAGATCAGAAACAAGACAAAGATGCCCACTCTCACCCCTGTTACTCAATATAGTCTTAGAAGTCCTAGCAATAGCAATCAGAAAACAAAAAGAAATAAAATGTATTCAAACTGGCAAAGAAAAAGTCAAACTCTCTCTTTTCACAGGCGACATGATACTTTATAGGGAAAACCAAAAGATTCTACCCCTAAAGTACTAGAAATCATACAGAGATTCAGTAATGTGGCAGGATATAAAATCAATACACAGAAATCAGTTGTGTTCTTATACACTAACAATGAAAATACAGAAAGAAAAATTAGAGAATCAATTCCATTTACTATACCACTAAAAACCATAAGATACCTTGGAACAAACTTAACCAAATAAGTTAAGGATCTATACTTGAGGAACTAAAGAACACTCATGAAAGAAATTGAAGAAGGCACAAAAATATGGAAAAGCATTTCATGCTCATGTATCAGAAGAATAAACCTTGTTAAAATGTCTATACTGCCCAGAGCAATCTATACTCTGAATGCCTTCCCAATCAAAATTCTACCAATAGGGTGCCTGGGTGGCTCAGTGGATTAAAGCCTCTGCCTTTGGCTCAGGTCCTGATCTCAGGGTCCTGGGATCAAGGTCTGCATCGGGGGGGAGGGGGGGAGTCTCTGCTCAGCAGGGAGCCTGCTTCCTCCTCTCTCTCTCTGCCTGCTTGTGATCTCTCTCTCTGTGTCAAATAAATAAATAAAATCTTAAAAAAAATTTCTACCAATATTTTTCAAAGTGCTGGAACAAACAATCCTAAAATATGGAACCAGAAAAGACCCTTAATTGCTAAGTAAGTGTTGAAAAAGACAGACATGGAGGCATTACATTACCCAATTTCAAGTTTTATGACAAAGCTGTTATCATCAAGACAACATGGTACTGGCACAAAAACAAACACATAGATCAATGGAACAGAGGAGAGAGTCCAGATATGGACCCTCAACTCTATGGTCAAATAATCTACTACAAAGCAGGAAAAAATATCTTGTGGAAAAAAAGACAGTCTCTTCAATAAATGGTGCTGGGGAAATTGGACAACTATGTATAGAAGAATGAAACTCGACCATTCTCTTACACCATACACGAGGATAAACTTGAAATGGATGAAAGACCTCAACATGAGGCAGGAATATATCAAAATCCTAGAGGAGAACATAAGGCAGTAACCTCTTTGTTATCAGCCACAACAACTTCTTTCAAGATACATCTCCTTGGGGTACCTGGGTGGCTCAGTCATTAAGTGTCTGCCTTCAGCTCAGGTCACAATCCCAGAGATCTCTGGATCGAGCCCCGCATCAGGCTCCCTGCTCAGTGGGAAACCTGCTTCTCCCTCTCTCACTCCCCTTGCTTGTGTTCCCTCTCTAGCTGTGTTTCTCTCTGTCAAATAAATAAATAAATAATTTAAGGAAAAAAAAAAGACACATCTCCAAAGGCAAAGGATTAAAAAGTGAAAATGAACTTTTGTGACTTCATCAAAATTAAAAGCTTCTGCACAGCAAAGGAAACAGTCAACAAAACAAAAAGGCAACCCACAGAATGGGAGATGATATTCGCAAATGACACTACAGACAAAGGGCTGATATCCAAGATCTATAAAGAATTCCTCAAACTCAAACCAAAATAAGCAAACTCAACCAAAACAAAAAAGATGATCACATCAAAAAATGGGCGGGAGACATAAACAGACACTTCTCCATAGAAGACATATAAATGACCAACAGACACATGAAAAAGTGTTAGCTATCAGGGAAATTCAAATCAAAACCACATTGAGATACCACCTTATACCAGTCAGAATAGCCAAATTTAACAGGACAGGAAATAACAAGTGTTGGAGAGCCTGTGGAGAAACGGGAATCATCTTACAGTGTTGGTGGGAAGGCAAGTTGGTGTAGCCACTTTGGAAAACAGCGTGGGGATTTCTTAAAAAATTAAAAATAGAGCTACCATATGACCCTGCAATTGTACTACTGAGTATTTGCCCCAAAGATACATATGTAGTGAAAAGAAGGGCCATATGTAGCCCAATGTTCATTGCAACAATGGCCACAATCGCCAAACTGTGGAAAGAGCCAAAGTGCCCATCAACAGATGAATGGATAAAGAAGATGTGGTACATATATACAATGGAATACTCACCTCCACCAGAAAGAATGAATACTTAATTTTGTAGCTACATGGACAGGACCAGAGGAGATTATGCTGAGTGAAATAAGCCAAGCAGAGAAAATCAAGTGTCATATGGTTTTACTTACTTGTGGAGCATAAGGAATAGCATGGAGGATAATGGGAGAAGGAAAGGAAATGAGAAGTGGGGTAAATTAGAGAGGGAGATGAGCAGACATCTGCTCAGGTGTCCTGAGACACTTTGGACTCTGAGAAACAAACTGAGGGTATTGGAGAGGAGGAGTTGGGGGGATAGGTGAGCCTGCTGGTGGGTATTGAGGACATGAATTGTATGGAGCATTGGGTATGGGCATAAACAATGAATCTTGGAACACTGAAAAAATAAAATAAATTATTATTAAAAAAATAAACTACCAATGGCTTAATAATAATAAAAAAATTTAACTGTCATCCTCCTCTTCCTCTTTTTAGTACTTTCCCCTTCCTTTGGTGAAAAATGTAAGTTTAAAGCCACTGGAAGTTATAGAGCAAGGTAGGTGTCTGTACTGGAGTCAAGTCAGTTACTGTGACCTAGAGTGTAATTTGGAGTCGAAAGAGAGTGATGAGGATAAGACATTCATGAAAGATGGTGCCTCACAAGGGTAGGATAAGTAGAAATTTCTATGCAGGTGGTGGCCTAATATAAGGTATCAAGGAACAAACAGTGTTAGGAGTGTGTTCACATGGATTGAGGATTGAGAGATAGTATGACAATGAGCGTGGAGACTTGGGCAAGGTGTCAGAGCTCAAGTGTGGTGAGGAGGATGTCAGTGCAGGAGGGGTGGAGCCCAAGTGGACTGAGAGGATGTCTGCATGTGTGAGCAGCCTAGCATGGAGTGTTGACCCCAATCAAGTGAAGAGAGTCTCCCCTCCATTTGGAAGGGCATCACAGGATGGGGTCATGAGCCCAAAAAGACTTAAAAGGGTGTTCAACTAATGGATTGTTGTGAGTGGAGTTTCAGAACCTGGAAAGGATGAGGAAAATACCTTCCCAGTGGGATGTCCAGCACTGGGGGTTGGAGTCCCATCAGACTAGAGAGATTACACTCACACAGTGGTGGTTGGGGTGGCCTGGCTCAAGATGTCAGAGCTTGGGAAGAGTGAGGAGGGTTTCTTCTCCATGGACAGTGTAGCAGCATTGGTGTGATATTTGTCACAAACAAGGGGACTGGCTGAATAGGTAAATATATTAAGAATAATAGGAGTTGGGTTTCTCAATGTTGAAGAAAGGAGTTACAAATACAGGAAGGGAGAAGACTAGGATAAACCTGTGCTACTGGACTGGAACTAGAAGTATTGTTTCACTTGTATGGTTTTCAATTTATAAAGATAAATATAAATGTTTACATGTCTAAGTATATAGGTGTGTATATACATATGTGTATTCTATATGTATATGTATCGCTCTGCCCTAGAGTAACAACACTCCAATCATAATGAGCACTCCAGACACCCTTATTTTAGCTTTTAAATACCATTTATTATCCATTAATAAAACCAGGAATCCTTGGACAAATATTTCAATCCAAGAAGCAAAGATATGCCCAGGAAAGATAAAGACATGTCAACAAACAAACAAAAAACCCAAGAGGACTGGCTTGAAGAAGATCTCATTTGCCAAATTTGGAAAATTTATGTACCAAGAAATGATAGCAAGAGCAAACTCTAGCTATAGTAGAGAGAAGGAAATAATGTAGATTGTAGATAGAACAAATTAAAAAAGATGAACAGGCATCAGAGAATCAAAAAAATGTTCTTAATATATTAAAAATATTCCTTAAAATATAGACAAAGCTTTAGGAAAAGTACATAAGAAAGAAAAGAGAAGGCACAGAGACACAATATCGATATTATGAAAAGTATCATAATTTCAAATACAGTGAAATTTTAACTTTTAAAATAATTCTATGAAAAAGCCTAATGCCAATACATTTTCAAACTTAGATAAATGGACAATCTTGTATAAAATCATAATTAGCTATAATATGTTACATAATATTTATTGATTGATTAGAGAAATAACTTAGGAGATTTGAATTTATTGTGAATTGCCACTCCTACATCATTAAAAAAACACATTTTGTACACATACCCACTAAAAATAATTTTAGACTGTTTTATCAGGAAGTCTTCATGAACTTTCGAGGAACACATAATTCCTATCTTATCTGAAGTGAGTTAGAGAAGGAAATAAAGACTGCAAGAACAGAACTATAAACTAATTTTATTGTAGACACAGATGCAAAAATCTAAATACAATACTAGGAAACCTGATTCAATAACCTGTAAAAGAAGAATGTGTTATGATCATGTAGGAAAATTCAAAAAATACAACAATGGCATTACATGGCAGATACTAATACCATTAACCACATTAACAGACTAGGAAGTAGAAGACATATACCATCATCTCAGCAGTTGCAGAAAAGCAACCATTCAAATCAATACTCATTCCTGGTAAAATCCATAGCAAGTTATTAATAGAAAGACATTTCCTATCCCTATTAAATACCAACTACATAAAACAGTGCTTAATAGTGGAAGTTGGGAAGTCCTTATGAAGTCAGGAATAAGAGAAGGATGATGAGTATTCCCTCTACTGAGCTAATAAAAAGGAAAAAGAAATGAGTATAAGAATTTTCATAAGCAAAGAGACAATTGTCTCTAAAGAAAATGCAAAAGAAACTAAAACCAAGGATTAAAATGTAGTAAGATTATTCATCAGAGTTTCTGGAATTAATGTGAACATAGAAATACCAATATTATAACAATTATTTAAAACATTTTAAAGAAATACAACTACATAATATCAATGAAATCTATCAGCTACCTGGGAATAGATCGAACAGAAGATGAACAAGAACAGAGAAATGTATAAAATATAATTGGAAGTCCCCAAAGAACTCTGGATTAAATAGGGAAGTGAACCATGTTTCTGGATGTAGTTATTATCATGTCACTTCTCCCCATATTAATCTACATATTTATGTACTGAATAAAAATATCAAACACGTTATTTAAGAGAAAAGCAAACTATTATTAAAACTTACATTAAAAATTATAGCAGCCAAGATGATTAAAAATAATGAACAAATGTGAGGTTTATTCTACTTGAAAGCAAGAATTATTTGTATATGTATATATTAATCAAAGCATCAAGGGGCGCCTTGGTGGCTCAGTTGGTTGATGAACTGTCTTCTGCTCAGGTCATATCCCAGGGTCCTGGGATTGAGTCCAGCGTTGGGCTCCCTGCTCAGCAGGGAACCTGCTTCTCCCTCTCCCTCTGCCTCTCCCCCTGTTTGTGATTTCTCTCTCTTTCTCTGTCAAATAAATAAATAACCTCTTTTTTTTAAAGGTTTTATTTATTTATTTTACAGAGAGAGATCACAAGGAGGCAGAGAGGCAGGCAGAGAGAGGAGGAAGCAGGTTCCCCGATGAGCAGAGAGCCCAATGCAGGCTTTGATCCCAGGACCCTGGCATCATAACCTGAGCTGAAGGCAGAGTCTTAACCCTCTGAGCCACCCAGGCTTCCATAAGTAAATAGTCTCTTTAAAAAAAAAAAAAAGCAGCATGGTATTAATAATACGCAGCACTAGGGAAAAAGCCCAAAACCATGAAATTGCAAGCCCACAGAGAGACCAAGCAAGCATGGCCTCATCTGCTGTATCAGCAAAGGATGATGTTTAGACAACTAGTTTTCTGTATAGAAGGAAAAAATTACATTACATTCCTACTTTGTATTATATCCCTGAATTAATTCCAGGATATTGTAGACCAAGATATATATGTTTGAATTTACTGTCATTAGTGAAATACTCAATAGAATTTCTTATGAACTCTGGTAAAGAGTATTTCTACCTAAAAGTGTAACTCAAAAAATAGGTAATTAGGACTACCTTAAAATGGAAACATCTTTATCATAAAGGTACAATGAATAAAATTGAACAAGCAAAAAACTGAAAGAAAACTTTTACAATGAGTAAAGGAAAGGAATAAGACCCAAATTTGAATATAATCCCAAGCACCTGTGAGAACCATTTACAAGGCTGCCCCTCAGGCACTCCGTTTCTGTTTGCTTTGAATAAGACCGTAATCTGCTGTTGCTCCCCGAAAACAGAGCACTTAAGACACAAAAAGATGGAAGACCATTTAATGCTCATGAATAGGAAGAATAAGCATTGTCAAAATGTCTATACTGCTCAGAGCAATCTATACTTTCAATGCCATTCCCATCAAAATTCCACCAACATTCTTCAAAGCATTGGAACAAACAATCCTAAAATTTATATGGATCCAAAAAAGACCCCGAATCACTAAGGAATTGCTGAAGAAGAAAAACAAAGCTGGGGGCATCTCGTTAGCTCACTCCAGGCTTTATTACAAAGCTGTGATTATCAAGACAGCATGGTACTGGCACAAAAACAGAGAAATAGACCAATGGAACAGAGTGGAGAGTCCAGATATTGACCCACAAATCTATGGGAAAATCATCTTCGACAAAGCAGGAAAAAATATCCAGGGGAAAAAAGACAGTCTCTTCAATAAATGGTGCTGGGAAAATTGGACAGCTACATATAGAAGAATGAAACGAGACCATTCTCTTACATCACAAAGCAAACTCGAAATGGATGAAAGACCTCAACGTGAGGCAGGAATCCATCAAAATCCTGGAAAAGAACATAGGCAATAACCTCTTTGACATCGGCCACAGCAACTTCTTTCAAGACATGTCTCCAAAGGCAAAGGAGACAAAAGCAAAAATGAACTTCTGGGGCTTCATCAAAATAGAAAGCTTCTGTAGAGCAAAGGAAACAGTCAATAAAACAAAGAGACAACCTACAGAATGGGAGAGATATTTGCAAATGACACTACAGACAAAGGGCTGGCATCCAAGATCTATAAAGAGCTACTCAAACTCAACATCCAAAAAGAAGATGAACACATCAAAAAATGGGCAAGAGGGGCGCCTGGGTGGCTCCGTTGGTTAAGCGACTGCCTTCGGCTCAGGTCATGATCCCGGAGACCTGTGATCGAGTCCCACATCAGGCTCCCCTGCTCGGCAGGAGGTCTGCTTCTCCCTTTCTCACTCCCACTGCTTGTGTTCCCTTTCTGGCTGTGTTTCTCTCTGTCAAATAAATAAAATCTTAAAAAAAAAATGGGCAAGAGACTTAAAGAGGCACTTCTCCATAGAAAATATAGAACTGGCTAACAGACACATGAAAAAATGTTCAGCGTCACTAGCTATCAGGGAAATTCAAATCAAAACCACACTAAGATACCACCTTACACCAGTCAGAATGGCCAAAATTAACAAGTCAGGAAACAACAAGTGTTGGAGAGGCTGTGGAGAAAGGGGAACCCTCCTACACTGTTGGTGGGAATGCAAGTTGGTGTAGCCGCTTTGGAAAACAGTGTGGAGATTCCTTAAAAAATTAAAAATAGAGCTACCCTATGACCCTGCAATTGCACTATTGGGCATTTACCCCAAAGATGCAGATGTAGTGAAAAGAAGGGTCATATGTACCCCAATATTCATAGCAGCAATGGCCACAATCGCCAAACTGTAGAAAGAGCCAAGGTGTCCTTCAACAGATGAATGGATAAAGAAGATGTGGTACATAGATACAATGGAATACTATGCCTCCATCAGAAAAGATGAATATCCAACTTTTGTAGCAACATGGACTGGATTGGAAGAGATTATGCTGAGTGAAATAAGCCAAGTAGAGAAAGTCAAGTATCACATGGTTTCACTTACTTGCGGTGCATAAGGGGTAATGTAGAGGATGGTAGGAGAAGGAAAGTAAATGGGAAGTAGGGTAGAGAAAATGAAACAAGAGAGACTTTGGACACAGAGACAAACTGTGGGACTCGGAGGGAGAGGGTGGGGGATAGGAGAGCCTGGTCGTGGGTACTAAGGGCACCTATTTCATGGAGCGCTGGGTGTGGGGCATGGGCAGTAAATCTTAGAACACTGAAAAAAAATAATAAAAAAGAAAGAAAGAGAAAGAAAGAAAGAAAGAAAGAAAGAAAGAAAGAAAGAAAGAAAGAAAGAAAGGGAGATACAGGTGCTTCACAATAAAACATGTCCATCTCAAAAAAAAAAAGAACCATTTACAATGAAGCATGTAGGAAAATGGACAAAGGACGTCTATAAGCAATTCACAGAGAAGGCAGTTCACAGGCAAACAATAGGTGAAAAGTGGCATAATCTCAAAAGGTACCAGAAAATGCAAATTAGTTGTTTTTTGGGATTTTCATGTCATAATTACTAGTTTGGCAGAATACTTTATAAGCCTAGAAATGTCCAAATGATGACTATGTACAGCACTAGACACTGCATTCTCAAAAGTAATCTGTTACCCTCACTTTGGAGAACAATTTGGCAATACCTAGAAAGCTAAAAATGTGTCTGGTCTAGGCCTACAACTGCATTTCTAGATATATATCCCAGGGAAATCCTTACAAATGTGCATTAGGAGACTTGTCAGGCATGTCCCTTGAAGACTTGCTTATAACGACCATATAAATTGAAACAACTTAATAATAAAGTTTTAAGTATTCTTAAAAAAAAAAAGAATCCATCAGTAAGAAAATTGATACTTACATTGTGGAACATAAGAGAATACTACACAGTGGTTAAAATGAACATTAGAACTGCAAGTTACCATATACAGATCTCAAAGGCAGGATGTTTACTAAAAAAAAAGGAAGATAAAGATCTGAACACAGCATGTCATTTATATAAAACAAACACATAAATCTATAGATATGCACACACATGCTATTTAACTGGGAACATTGTAGTATTTGATAGTGGTAGTTTCTGGGGAAAGAAAAATCTAAAGGTTTGGGGAAGAGGCTTAATGGTATCATTTTTTTTTCTTTAATGTTATATATCTTTAAAAAAATATATATATATCAGTTGCATTTCTATGAGAGACTCTTAATCTCAAGAAACAAACTGAGGGTTGCTGGAAGGAATAGAATGGCTGGGTGATGGATATTGGGGAGGGTATGTGCTATGGTGAGTGCTGTGAATTGTGTAAGACTGATGATCCACAGATCTGTACCCCTGAAACAAATAATACATTATATGTTAATAAAAAATAATAAAAATTAAATTAAATTAAAAAAAAGAAAATATATATACCCTAAGCAATAATGCAATATTTTATAATTTTTAAACCCTGGTTACTGGATAAGTGGGAATTTTAATACTACTCTTTATTTTTCAGTGCTTTACTATGTTTACTAAATTAAAAGAAAATGTATAGAAGTTATTTTATCCTTCCATCCCCATATGCTGATGTATATGGATGAAGTATCATTGTTCCTTCTCTGGTGTATTTCAATATGGAAATTCCTTATTAATTCACAACCAAACTCTCAGTTTTTGAAAACATGGTGTGAAATCGATAAATGGCAGTTATCCAGAGACTACATGAAGTCCTCCAGAAATTAGTGTTCCAAGGAAATGCCCCTGGTGAAAGAAATCAATTTGAATCTCCAGACTAACACTTTGAAATGATTTAAATATTATCTTTTAAAATGAAAGTCCCAAATGAAAGTTATAAATTGTCAATATCAGAAAGGAGTGACAAAGTTTAGGAAATATGTCATCGGAAATAGTCACTGGGTTACATAATAAAGCAAATTTTGCTGATTCATAGCTCATTACATTATTTAAGACATTGGAAGTTGTGGAGCAAATGGCAAACATTTGTTCTGGAGAAAATGCCTATTATTTTCTCATTCCTTTAATCTGATTCTGTAGGTGGTCAGTTCTAATTACTAAACTTGGCACTGGTAGCTTAGTTCATTTTAAGCCGAATAAAACAGGCAGAGAATAACTAAATTCACACACACAATTTTATCATGTTATATTCACAAAATTTCATACTTTCCAAGAGTTATAATAGCTATATTGTTCATTGAAAAGATTCATATGGACCTAGGGCAGAGAGAAATAAGGGACTTTTCACTTGAAAGAAGGCTCTGGAAATACATTAACATCAAAACCAGCGCAGAAGACGCTCCAGAAAAAAATACGTTCATGCAGCTGGTCAGTGCAATGAATTTCCTTGTTGGCATTCCTGATTGCTCAGTAATTCTAAATACTGTTAGGATCACAAATAATTTCAAGGATTGGAATTCTGGGTCCTGGCAGATTTGGTGGTGGAAGAGTTTTTGTTTTATTTTGTTTTAATAAAAAAGGGAAGAGACAAAAATAATCATCAGCAGGAAACAGAGGGCACCTGTAAACAGTTATGAATTTGCCATGTTGGGCTGTAAAAGCATCTGTATGTCTCCATGCCCAGATACATTGTGCAAAAGATGTGTTCTACTTAAATTACTACAGCGCAATTTGCAGAGACATCATTAGCAGTAGGCCCTTACAAGAACTAATCCAATCTTTAAGTCGCTGTCTGAATGTGTTGCTCCCTCTTTCAGTCATTGGTAATTTTACAACATTTCGATGGATATTGCCAGAGTCAGGGCCAATGGAATATTTGCTAGGAGTACTGGGGGGAAAGCACAGTAATTAAGGCAACCTAGCAGTTAACCTCAATTAAAAGGAACCTCCAGGACAAAGTTGGTTTTCTGATTTGCAGCAGCCAATTGCTTCTACCCTTTATGAGAGTATTAGTCAAATTTAAATCGCCTATGTCATTGGCAGCGAACTTCATGTAGCTCAGGATTTGTTTCTGAGCCTTCCTGTCCCTAATCAGTTATATAAACCTTTCTGTGTACTTTGTTCCAGGCTATGAAAATCTCCATCTGGAAAGAAAACTTATTTTTGGTTATTTTATTTTGTTTCATTTTATTTTTTTTAAATTATCTTATTATAGTCTCTAGGCTACATACATTTTCAACTCTCCAAATTACTTTCTGGAGAAGTTCAGTAAAAGGAGAAACAAAGAAACATGTTTTCATTTCCATACCATTACTTACGAAGTTTCCACAAAGAAAGAAAACCACCACTCCTAAAATGCTGTTAAACCCGAATGCCCTAGAAAAAGCAAGAAACTTTTATACTGTAACATCATACAAGATCAAAGTCCCTACAGAGCTGGGTGTATTCACCTAGTCTTTGGAATTCCAAGTCTCAGACCCTCCACTTTGGTACTCACCGCTAGGTGTGCTTCTGTAGTGGAAGACCTTCCCCCGTAGTTGATGGTCATGATTTGGTACACTGACCTATCCAATGGGACTAAGAATTGCTAGTTGCATTAACAAGTAGATTACCCACTGGGTTTCTCTGATTAGATCATTAAGTCCACCCAAAGTACTGGACCAAACATCGGGCCAAGTTAATTTGCCATTTTAACAATTAAAATCAGGTTAGTCTTGCAGTGATTTGGGATTGGTTTATGATGCAGATTTATTTGCCCCTCAACTACCATCAAAGGGTTTAGTGATCTATTGAACAGTCTTTCCCACTGCTCACCCAACCCCAGTCAACGAGTTTTGTAGTGTGTGTGTGTGTGTGTGTGTGTGTGTGTTTAAGCATTTATCTATAGAGAGAAGTGGTTTTCTCTCAGATGCTAATGAACAATTCATTCTGGCAAGAAAGACCAACACAAACAACCCTTAGGTAAAGTTCCTGCTTCCTAATGAACAGCACCCTTGGGCTCCAGGCTGCACAGCCAAATAAATGATTCCACGAGCCCAAAAGCTCATTATTGGCCTGAAATAGTTCCAGCCTCAGGCATCTGTGACCCTGTTCAGATCATTAAGAATCTTCTGTTGGTTATTGCTCTCTCTTTTTTTCTGTTTAAGAAGCCAACAAGGCACCTTTTCCAGCCTCCCCATCACCTATAAACCTATTTCTTATTTAAGATTGTACCATCTCCCTACTCACTACCTTATGCTCCCTACTTTTTTTTCTTTTGTAATGTATACAAAATTAAGATTTTTTCTCTAGTCAATGACCCTACTTTTGAGGTTCACTAGTTTAATATCACCACAGTGGGGGGTCTTAATCTTTTTATTGTCACACAAATCCTGCCACAGGGGGGTCACAACCTTCTGGGGCATTTGTCCCTTTCATGTATGAGCACCTCCAAACCTGATAGGAATTTAAGAAGGGAATGTAGAGCTGAGTCAAAATTAGTTCAGAGACACTGGAGTGGTTCACTGAAAAAGCTTCTCATCTCTAAGTCATACATATGTTACCGAACAAGTTCCTAGGAGAGTAGCACAGAATCCAAACCTTGGACATGTCGTGTAAATTAGCAGATAACTTAACTTGCATTTTATTTTTCTGGTGTAATGAACATGAAAGCTTTCAAAACCCCAAAACTTTTCCAAACCATCCTCCACCCCTTTCTACCCACCCCCCACTTTTTTTTTTTAATTCGGTGCTAATGAAATAAGCTTTTTTTTTTATTTAGAGAGCAAGTGGGGAAGGAGCAAAGGGAGAGGGAGAGAATCTTAAACAGGCTCCACACCCAGCATGGAGCCTCGTGTGAGGCTGGATCCTGAGACCCTGCAATCATGACCTGAGACAAAAATCAAGAGTTGGATACTTAACCAACTGAGCCACGTAGGCACCCCAAAAGTAATCTTTTATTTTAAGCAAGATATTCATTCACATGTTATTCTACTAATTAGTAAGTTATTTCTAAAATTCAGAGAACTCAGCTATTGACAAACAATTCTAACTATATGGGACTTTATTCTGATCATCAGGAAGGGACCTGGGGCACACTTGAACAGGAAACGAGGAATTCTACTGGGAAGGGCACAAAATTATACTCTACTTTGTCCTTGACAAGTTTTTGCCAACTATCTTTAAAAATACCTGTTTTATGTTTATTTAATCTATTTTCTAAAGAGTTCTTTTTTCTCTTAAAATTTTTAAGAAAGAGTAAAATATTCATGATAATGTGAAGAGCCACAGAAAGTAGGATTGCATTTTTTACATATTGATCCTATTTTTGGAACAGTAGCTAAGATGGCAGGGGGTGACGGGTGTTGAAATCGCAAAACTAAATAATGAAGTGATAACAAATGTCAATAGTGTCTAATGATGTGTTACCAAATGAAATCAATATTTAGGAATATTTCTTCCCTGAAAAAAGCACTAACATATGCTCTTCTTTTTATATTGGTTAAAAGCAGTGTTTGCATAGCTGTCTGGGTTTTTGCCCCAGACTGATTTTATGAACTTGGGAAAGTTACTACATTTCTTTCTGCCTCAATTTTCACATCCACTATATAAAACGGAAGGCTTGTTTGGAGAATTAAAAAAGAAAATGCATATGAAGAACTGAGAAAAGCACATAACACATAATAAATGTTTCATAAATGTCAGTGATGATGATGATGATCAGGTGATGGTATCACTCATTGTTTCAATAAGTATTTATTTGGTGCCTATGTATGTATCACAGTCCAGATTTTTCCTGATGGATTGTATTACATTTAGTGTTATTCCTTTAAACAAAATAGATTTAATGTATATAAAACTAAAGGTGACATTTTTATTATATTTCATGTAAATTAATTTACAAAAATAAAAACAATATGCCAGATCATGAGACATAAATTCATAGAGTTAGGGCATAAACTTTGGAGTCAGAATGGCCAGTTAATATGCTTTGGAGTCTCATTGATCAATTTACTTGCTTTGCAACATAGGGAGGATACATAATATCTCTAAGCTCTTACTAGTTTTCTAATCTGGAAAATGGAGATAATAATGATAAATACTTCAGAACATTACTAGCTGATTCAAAGAAGAAATTACTATCATATGTTGAAAAATGGAAGCAGACTAGACCAATGGAAATGGTCAGGATGTATAGGTAAAAACCAAAGTCTCTCATTAATCTGCTCTAGACTCTTAAGATATCACTACATTTTTATTTTGTCCAGTACTTTATTCATAAAATAATGAAAAGAAACGAAGTGACTTGGAAAGACTCTTCTGATTCTAACATTCTGAAATGCTATAACTCAAAGGGGGAATGAAGACACTGTACATAATCAGATGGAAATATCACACCACTGATTTTCTTTGTAGATATTTGTTTTAAATATCTAAAAATCTTATTCTGAGATCTTATGCAGAGTTTGATTTTCTTTCTAAAATTTTTATTTATTTGACAGAGAGAAACACACCTAGAGAGGGAACACAAACAGAGGGAGTGAGAGAGGGAGACACAGGCACCCCAAGGAGCAGGAAGCCCGAAGCAGGGCTTGAACCCGAGACTCCGGGATCATGACCTGAGCCAAAGGCAAATGCTTAATGACTGAGCCACCCAGGCCCCCAGGATTTTTTTTTTTTCTTTTAAGTTTGGGACTTTGTTTTAAGGAAACAGCAAAAGGCAACATTGGCAACATTGTTCAAAAGTGAAAATTGTAAGTACATTATCATATAGTTAATTGAAGCCTAATCATATACAATAAAACTACATATGTACAGTGGGATTCTAATGATAATTGCTCCTTACTAGAGACCTAGTAAAATATCTTAATGCCAAAATGGATAATAAAATATAACCATTTAACTCAGAAAAAAAAAAACAGTCTGGAGTTTTTGTTTCAGCATGGTAGTTCACTTCAGCCTATCTATCCCATTGATTAAAACTAAAAGCTCTGGATAGAAAACAAACAAAAATATTATGCAGGTAGGTTACTGAGGGGCGTCAAGTCTTAGAGAGCTACACCATGAGTTTCACTTTTTTTTTCCCCCTGCATATGACTTTGCCGAAGGGAAGACTCCAATCTTTTTGTAGCACAGCCTTGATGGTGCTGACAGCTAAGTGCCAAGAGATATCTTTCTTTTCTGACTGGAGGAACCAGCATAAGATGTGCCTGTGGGCTGGACAGTTTGAGAGAAAATCCTGGGGAGAAAAGATCCAGAAGAAGTGATCTATTTTATTGCTGTTTCTAAATCATAAAATTCTTCGACTCTTCTTGCTCAATATATACCTGTGGCAAATTGGAACCATAGCAAATATTTGGGAAACTGAACAGAAATTTGAACACAGACCACAGAAGATGAGACAGTTTTCAGTCAGAAGTTAATCTAGTTGATTTTCTGCTAAAACATAAACTTCAACGTTCTCTGGAGGATCCAGAGCCCAAACAATGTAATGTGCATGTCCTAGATATACTCTGATATTATTCAACATGAAAGAACCAGGAAAATGTGACCAGTTTTCAAGGGACAAGATAACAGGTACTAATCCTAAGATGACCCAGTGTAGGAATCATCACATAGGAACTTTAAAGCAACCATTATAATATGTTTCATAAAGCAAAAAAATATATACTTGAAAAGAATGAACAACTAGGAGTTTTAGCAGAGAAATACAAAGTATAAAAAAAGAACCAGATGAAATTTTTGAAAAATATAACATGTGAAATGAAAAAGTCATTGCTATGATTAGCAGAATAGAGATGACAAAGAAAGGGCCTGTTCATTTGAGGATGGACTCATACAAATTACTCAATCTGAAGAATAGAGAGAGAAATAGCATGAAAAAAAAACCCCACAAAAACCAGGTTTAGGAATCTATGATATTATATAAAAGAAATTCTAACATATATATCGCTGAAGTAAAGGAAAGTAAGAATAAAGCTAGATGTAAAGAAAAAAGAGTTTAGAGCAGAATAAAAGTATGAAAATCCTGGTTAAAAATTTCCCAAATTTAATGAAAGGCATCAGTTTATAAATTTAAAAAAATCAGCTAATCTCAAGCAAAGAAACTCACCAAAAATCATGCCAAAACACATTGTGATCAAATGTTGGTACCAAAGACAAAGAAACATATCTTGAACATATCTAGAGAAAAAGATATTACATACCAAGTAGTAATGATTTGAATCATATTGGATTTCTCATCAGCCAGTGTGGAGGTCAGAAGACAATGGAATATTTATGAAAGAAATTGAGGAAGACACAAAGAGATTGAAAAACATCCCATGCTCATGGATTGGAGGACTAAACATTGTTAGAATGTCTATGCTTCCCAGAACAATCTACACATTCAGTGCAATCGCCATCAAAACACCAATGACATTTTTCACATAGCTGGAAAAAATAATCTAAGGTTCGTATGGAACCAGAAAAGAACCCCCAAAAGCCAGGGGAATGTTGAGAAAGAAAACCAAAACCAGGGGCATCACAATGCCTGACTTCAAGCTCTGTTACAAAGCTGTGATCATCAAGAGAGCATGGCACTGGCACAAAAATAGCCACATAGGTCAATGGAACAGAATAGAGAGCCCAGAAATAGACACTCAACTCTATGGCCAACTAATATTTGACAAAACAAGAAAGACTATCTGATGGAAAAAAAGACAGTCTCTTCAATAAATTGTATTGGAAAAATCAGATATCCATATCCAGAAGAATGAAACTGGACCATTCTCTTACACCATACACAAAGATAAACTAAAAATGGATGAAAGACCTAAATGTGAGACAGGAATCCATAAAAATCCTGAGGACAACACAGGCAGTAATCTCTTTGACCTTGGCTTCAGCAACTTTTTGATGAAGACACATCTCTAAAGGCAAGGGAAACAAAAGTGAAAATGAACTATTGGGACTTCATCAAAATAAAACACACAGCAAAGGAAACAGTCAACAAAAATAAAAGGCAACCTACAGAATAGGAGAAGATATCTTCAAATGACATGTCAAACAGAAGATATCTTTAAATGACAAGTCAAATAGAGGGCTTGTATCCAAGATCTATAAAGGGCTTACCAAACTCAATACCCCAAAAAACAAATAATCTGGTCAAGAAAAGGGCAGAAGACATAAACAGACTTCTTCAAAGAAGACATTCAAATGGCCAAAAACACATGAAAAAACGCTCTGCATCACTTGTCATCAGAGAAATACAAATAAAACCACAATGAGATACCACTTTACACCAGTTACAATGGCTAAAATTAACAGGACAGGAAACAACAAATATTGACGAGGATGTGGAGAAAGGGGAACCCTCTTATACTATTGGTGGGAACACAAGCTGGTATAGCCACTCTGGAAAACAGCATGACGATTTCTCAAGAAGTTAAAAATAGAGTTACCCTACCAACAATTCAATTGCACCACTGGGTATTTATTCCAAAGATACAGATGTAGTGAGAAAAGGGGTACTTGTCCCCCAATGTTATAGCGTCAATGTCTACAATATGCAAACTATGGAAGGAGCTGAGATTTTCATCAATAGATGAATGGATAAAGAAGATGTGGTTCATATAAACAATGGAATATTACTCAGCCATCAGACAGGATGAATGCCTACCATCTTACCATTTACATCAGTATAGATGGAACTGGAGGGTATTATGCTAAATAAAATAAGTCAGTCAGAGAAAGACAATATCAAATGGTTTCATTCATATATGGATTATAAGAAATAACATGGAGGATCATAGGGGAAGGGAGGGAAACTGAATGGGAAAAAATAAGAGTGGGAGACAAACCATGAGAGACTCTTAACTTTGGGAAATAAACTGAGGGTTTCAGAAAGGGAGGTGGTGGGGGAATGGGGTGATCGGGTGATGGGCATTAAATAGAGCACATGATGTAATGAGTACTGAATATTATATGCAACAAATGAATTATTGAAATCTACGTCAAAAATTAATGTTATATGTTAGATAATTGAATTTAAATTAAAAAAATACAATGGAACAACATCTTTAAAATGCTGAAAGGAAAAAGAAGCAAACTCAAATCAGAATTTTATATATGGTGAAAATATCCTTCAGAAATGATATGATTCTCAGATGCAGGTAAACTATGATTTTGCCACCAGCAGACCTGCTATACAAATATGCTAAGGAAAATTCTTCAGAGAAACCCCAGAGAAAAATATGTTTCTTTTGTAATAAAGGAATAACAACATAAATAGAAAGTATATGATTAAATATAATAGATATATTATGCTTTCAGTTCTTTAAAATATGTATGATTATAAATATAAAATTGTTAGGTAGGGCAATATATATGTGTATGTGTATATGTACAGACACATAATATATTTATAATATACACATCTTATAAGGATATATAAATAATATATAAGACAAATATAACATAAACATTCTCACATGACATAATACAATATCACTTATATGTAAACTTATTAGTTTAGGCATGTATATTTCAATTCCTAGAACAACCACAAAAAAAGGGGGGATCTAGCCAGAAAAGGATCTTTTTTTTTTTCCAAAAAGGGAAATTTAAATTAAAGTAGAATGCTAAAAAATATTCAGATAATCCAAAGAAAGGAAGGAAAGAGGGAACTGAGAAACAGATAAATAAACAGAAAACAATAAAATGGTAGACCTAAGTCAAACAAAATTAATAATTATTTACATGTTAATGATTTAAAATATTTTCATGAAAAGGCAGAAATTAATAGAGTAGTTAATAAAGTAAGAACCTTTTAGAAGTTTCCTATCAGAAACACACTTTCATTTTTTATTTTTTTTAAAGATTTTTTTATTTATTTGACAGAGGAAACACAGCCAGAGAGGGAACACAAGCAGGGGGAGTGAGAGAGGGAGAAGCAGGCTTCCCGCGGAGCAGGGAGCCCGATGTGGGGCTAGATCCCGGGTCTCCAGGATCAAGACCTGAGCCGAAGGCAGTTGCCCAACCAACTGAGCCACCCAGGTGCCCCAGAAACACACTTTAAATGCAAAACCAAAAATAGGTTGAAAGTGAAGGAATGCAAAAAGATATACCATGAAAACAGTTAATGCTGAAAATTTAGAGCCACCATTGTCACAGAAGATGAATATACTTCACAGAGTACTACTTTGGATACAGAGGACTTTTTCTTCATAGTGATAAAAGAGAAATCATAACTGTAACTGTGTAAGTGCCTGATAACTGAGCCTAAAAATACATGAAGCAAAAATGGACAAAATTAAAGGGAGAAATAGACAAGTTTACAAATATAGCAGATTCACAATTCTCTTTAACAATTAATATAACACTGAAAAAATATTTTGCTGATTTTTTTATTGGCAAATATTATCAACCACCTTGATCTAATTGATATTTATAAATGACAAAAAGAATATATACTATGTAATTCTACTTGCATAAGATTATAGAAAATGTAAAATAATCTAGTGACAGAATATCACTGGCTGCCTAAGGATGGGACGAAGGGGGTACTCTATTGTAAAAGGGATAAAGGGTCTTTTGGGAGTTATCAAGTGTTTTTATCTTGATTATAGTGATGGTTTCATGGATGTTTACATATGTAAGACTAATCATATTGCACATTGAAAATAGTTTATTCACTTCATCTACATTTTATTAATGTTATTTTTAAAATAGTACTTGTTTCTAGGTAGATATTTATTAGTTTCACCAGAGTGCCAAAGGGTTCCCTGGCACAAAAAAGAGGGTAAGAAGTCTTAACCAGTATAACATAGCTCTGGAGTTTTAGCTCACTGATCTAGCTCTGTAGTTCATGGAGATCACACCATGCATTCTTACCACACGCACTGGTACTTTGCTGGTGTCTTTTTTAGTAAACTAGGTAAGTAAGTAGGAAGCAAAGAGAAGAGATATTGGCAAAGTTTTGTGGAATCTACTGTATTACATCTGGTAGTCAACCATCTTTATCCATGAATAAAGTTAGGGAAGTTATGATAAACCATGAATGCATGTGCTCTTCTTTTTGCTTGAAACATTTCAGAATAGCAATGGAACTCTCTCAGCCCATTGACTGATATGCATAATGGTCCTCTTCTTAAGATGTGGGTATGAATGTCAGAGAATGTGCACACCATGACCACCTTTCTTTGCCTCAATTCATTGATAGCCCAGTGATGTCACCTTCATGAAATCATGACTTCCAAGTAATTTTGAACAGAAACATGACCATATTTTAGCAGATGCTGATGTCTGTATGCTAAGAGATGGTACATATATCTGAATAATATTTACTTCTTTATAAGTTAATTTGGGTAAGTGGTGTAGTTTTGCCCTTAAATATAATGAAGTTCTTTATGGAAAACATTTCTTCTAAACTTCCCAGAGTTACTTACTCAGTAAGCACTGCTGCTGGGTCATCCAGAGGGAAAATGGAGATTAAACTGGGGATCAAAACAATGCTAACCCTTACCCTGTTACGTCAAAATGTATTTTCCCACAAAGAGACTATCTGCTAAGCAAAACAAAACAAAACGAAAACCATCAAATATTTTTACCTTGCTTGGCAAATAAGTCAGCTGAGAGCAGGCATTTTGAGTTCCAAAACAAAAATCACAGTGGCAATGCTGTGGATCATTATTTTACCTCTCATGCAATTATACTTGCACGCAGCTCCCACTTAAATCTTAGTTAAGATTTTATAGAGAAATGTGTATCTATTAACTTGCCAACTGTGAATAAAATTATGTTAAGAATAATAATACATATGTACTTATTTGTCATAATTGCATATTTTTATTTAATATAAATGTTTAAAAGGATAAAAAAGAAAAAGATAAGTCTCATCTCCTATTTTGAATATGCTCAGTTGACCAACATATAGTACATCATAGTTTTTGATGTAGTGTTCAATGATTTATTAGTTGCATATAGCACTCAATGATCATCACAATAGGTGCCCTCCTTAATGCCTATCACTCAGCTACCCCTTCTCCCACCCTCTCCTTTCTGAAACTCTCAGTTTATTTTCCAGAGTCCAGAATCTCTCATGGCTTGCCTCCCTCTCTGATTTCTTCCTTTTTGGTTTTCCCTCCCTTCCCCTATGGTCCTCTGTGCTATTCCTTGTGTTCCACATATGAGTGAAAGATATGATAATTCTCTTTCTCTGCTTAACTTATTTCATTTAGCATAATCCTCTTCAGTAGAGCTATGCTATGACCCAGCAATTGCATTATTAGATATTTACTCCACAGATACAGAGGTAGTAAAAAGAAGAGGCACAGGCACCCCAATGTTCATAGCGACAATGTCCACAATAGCCAGACTATGAAAAGAACTGAGATGTCCTTCAACAGATGAATGGATAAAGAAGATGTGGTTCCTTATGCAATGGAATATTACTCAGCCATCAGAAAGGATGAATACCCACCATTTGCATCAAAATGGATGGAACTAGAGGGGATTATGCTAAATCTTATCTCCTTAAAAACACACAGTAGGGGGCGCCTGGGTGGCTCAGTTAAAGCCTCTGCCTTCAGTTCAGGTCATGATCTCAGGGTCCAGGGATTGAGCCCGCATAGGGCTCTCTGCTCAGCAGGGAGCCTGCTTCCTCCTCTCTCTCTCTGCCTGCCTCTCTGCCTCCTTGTGATCTCTCTGTCTGTCAAATAGATAAATAAAAATCTTAAAACACACACACACACACACACACACACACAGTAGGGTGTGATCAGAAGATGGGGGTAATCATTGAGAAGAGGAGAAAAATCTCAATTCCTTTGATAAGGGATTGAGTTGGCAAGGTAAACAACATTAACAGGTCTAGAAATTTTGAATTTGACCGGGCAGAAAGGACTGAGTGAAGTTTCATACATTAAGTAGCATTATTTGTGGCAATAAGTGTGCACAAGAATAGGCACACTACTCTGGGAATGAGAAGGAGTGAATGCAGCTAAACTTTGTTGCAAGAAAGCCAAAATCATTGGAACAGGAATGAATAGGCTAGGGTTAGATCCCAAACGCACCTACGTGTGTGTATAATAAGGTAGTAAAAAAACAAAGGTTTCTTAAGTTAAATATATAGTTATACAGATGAGTTACAGAAACAAACAACCACACATATTTTGTGTTGTGTATACATGTATATATGCAAATGATAACATCATATAGGTTTTCATTTATATGATACTTACTTCATGCCAATAGGATATTCCACTGAGGCAAGTTTTATAAACATCAGAAGTGTCAAATGGCAATCTGCTAGAAGTATATCAACCAATGTTCAAAGTAGGCAAAGCACAATATTGATACCCACACTGGATATGCCTATTCTCCCCCAGTCCCCTAGCTACCATCATAGTTGAGCAACCAAAGAGAGAAGTGTTGCTTTCTTTCTGATTTCTAGAGATGAAGTCACGAGGCCAACATTGCAGAATCAATTTTGCATTTTGTGGTCTGTACTGCATTTATCTCTCCCACTTCATATACCCACTCTCTAATTTTTAAACATCAACTATGTTTAGACCCTAACTGTGTTAGGTTAACAACCCTAAATGTTTCTATGTTTACATGTGCAATTGTAAGAAAGTTGGAGTCTAGAAATCTTGGGTAAAAAAAGCCTGTCTTCAGTGACAGAGATCTGAGTTGGATCATGTTTTAGAAAACCTGACTCCCTATAAAATATTGGAATTCTCTCATAATATGGAATGTGGAAGCATTTGGTTTGTTGGAAAATTGTACACAGTTATTTTTCTCCATATCTTGCTCTAATGTGTGTATCAGTTGTAAATAGAAATTGCTGTTTTCCAAAATGTAAGCTATTTTAAGAAAAAAGTATTTTTAGTTTGGCTCTTCTTTCTCTATAACTTGAAGTAAGCCCAACCAATGCAATCATAGCACACTCCACTGGCATCATGATCCCCCTGTTGGCAAGCATTTCTCCATATGAAGCCTTTCTCTACACGGATATGTGCAGAAGTAAACAATTAATATTCAGATGGCATGCACTGTATATTAAGCATTGTTATTTTTATATTAGAGGCATGGTCTAGGCAAAACTCACAATGAACCAAAGCTTGCCAAAATTTGAGAAGGTTTTGCCTGGCAAGTGGGATTTGCTGTTTAAGAAAGGAGCCCATATGGTACATGGGAAAGAGTTTGGACAAGTTGTAAAATGATGTCAGTGCAGTTACCCCATCATATAATACAGATCCAGTCTCCACTGTTGGCTGCTTCCATCTCCAGCTCTGTGTCAAAGGAAACAGTTCAACTAGACGTTTTTAAGTGTCTTGTATTCAACTTTCAATTTCTGTGATATTGGGCAGGAGAAAAACAAGTTCTGTAATGTAACTCTCCTTTGAGAGATTGATCTTAGAGGTAAAAAAGCATTTCTAATGGTGTAATGTCTTTAGCATTGACAAGTATTATCCAGGGATGTTATAAACGTTCCTCCATTTCTGAAAAATAATATGATGTAGGATTCTATGTTTTCAAGTTTAAATGAGTACTTCTTGAATGCAGGGAATGAGTTCAATGAATGTCTTCTAGAATTTCAAAAACCAGTACAATTTTTTAAAAAATGAGGGAACAAAGGATTACTTCACATTTTGATCAAAGATACTACATACAAAACCAACAATCAATAAAAATATTATGATTAAAATTCCTTTAAGGAAAAGCTTTTCCACATTAAAATTAGGAAGCACATTAATTTTAAAATAAAGAACAATAACTTAGGTTGAATGCTTTGTTCGAGACCTCATTCATTTTCCTAGTTTATTTCATTTGTCCATTAACTGTGAAAGCATTATCTTGGACCAGCACAGACCAGAGGATTGACTTTTGAAAAACTGGTAGATTAGATGACCTCTCAATTTCTGTCTCTTAATCCCATAATTTCCTTAAATCAGTTTAATTATCCTGCAAAAATAGAACCACAGCAGTGGCTTTTACAATTTCTTCTTGATCTGAACCTTTTCTTTGTCCCTTAGTTTAAGTTTGTTCTATGTGACTGAACACTGTCATTGACTCACTATGAAGTTAATTATTTAGATATCCTCTGTTAAATACATCTCAGGATTCATGACCAGAAAACAGGCTGACAGAAATATTTGTTACTGGTGTTTTCTTTTGCTATAGATACTTATTTGACTAAAATCTTTGCTTTTTGGCCATGCTTGTCCCTGCTGTTACATGTGTCCTGTAGCTTTTAGGATATTTGGATAACAAGTATAAGCCACTTTTGCCCTTGCTTTGTCATTTCTGGAAAGCTTAGAAGGAGAAAAAAAAAAGGCATAATCGAAAACAAACAAAACAAAACAAAAAAACCCAAAAAATGTCTTGCTTCATTTGTGAGTTTAAGAATTCCATTAAAATGGCATAATGGTTACTACTGACTGTGAATGACCTTTAGAGAATAACCGCTATATTCAGGATCTTCTTGAAGTGGAGTCCTGATACTCTGTTGATGAACTGGGGGTCTCAGCATATGATTTCCAAGCTCTTTAGGACTGTAATTACAAATGCTATCAGGGATGTGTCTCTATACAGGGATCTGAGATCAGTCATATACAACTGACTGGATGGTAGATCTCTTAGCAGACATAGAGGCAATGTGTTAGCTCTTTGGATCCATAAGATATGATTTGAATGTGTGGGGTGGGAAGACCAACACAGTGAAGATATTCCCCCCATCATCTCAGAACATAAAAGAAATAGAAGTGGCTTTCATTAAGAACCAAAAGGATACCTAATTATATAAGAAAAGACACAAAGACATACTCTATGGAGTCCCTAAATGATTTTAGATAGCAATCTACTTCCTTGCTTACAGAGAATCCAGTCCACAGCTGAAATCAGGGAAAGAGGAAAGCAGGCTAATGAAACCTTCAACATATGGTTCCAGAGGTTTTTGTGGGAGGCAACATTCAATTGGAACAAAGAACGAGTACAGAGGATGGTGTACATGGTTTTCTTTGACATGACCAGACTCATAAGAGATGATCACCAATTCTGCCCTTATGTCATCGGCCAGGAAGGAGTAAGACAAGGGCATGTAACCTCTGGTAGGACAGACATGCCTTGCAACAACTTTTCACGAGGACAGGGAAATCTCTAGAGAAGCTTGCTGTTTTTACCACAGAGAATTTGCAGAAACACTTGCCAGCTGTGAATATTCAAATGGGGGGGAATTAAGAAGTTTGACAAAATATTTGACACATGGGATTCTGTAAGTTTGAGAAACAAAAGTTTAAAACACCCAAGAAATAATATAAATGCTGACATTCATTGACCAAAATGTCCAGTTTCCTCAAACATTCATGGCCCACTCACATTCACAAGAAAGTGAAGTAAAAATATAAAATATCATATGTCCATTTTTTCTTGACTTACTCTTAATGGAGTGTTCTTTTTGTTTTTTTTTTTTTTTTTTTTTTTTTTTTTTTTTAAAGATTTTATTTATTTGACAGAGAGAAACACAGCCAGAGAGGGAACACAAGCAGGGGGAGTGAGAGAGGGAGAAGCAGGCCTCCCGCAGAGCAGGGAGCCTGATGTGGGACTCGATCCCGGATCTCCGGGATCATGCCCTGAGCCGAAGGCAGTTGCTCAACCAACTGAGCCACCCAGGCGTCCCAGGAGTGTTCTTTTTGAACGCAATTATCCTATCTGTAATGACCCTCTGTGCCTTTTTAAGCCTTCCATTTCCCCTGATCTTTTAAGGCCACAGATATCCCTATGCACAACCATAGGTAAGTCCACATATACTGTCCCTACACTGGTTTGCCTTGCATTGATCTGAGGAAAACCGGCCAAGAGCAAAGACTACACCTTTTTAGTACTCATGTTGGTCCTCCTTCATGGAAGGGTGCTGCACCAAACCCAGGGTTGTCCTTCCATGCCCTCACCTCTCAGTTAAGATTTTCAGACTCTCTATGTTCAGACTAACTTACTATTAATGGGTAGAGGAGTTAGTACATTCGCAGATAAATCTTAATTTGGTTTAAAGTTCTTCAATGTAAAGGGTGGATATTTGCCCAGGCAGATTGTAAGGTGCTTTTTGTGGTGAGGTTTAATGAATGACTCAGAATTACCACCTGGAAGGCATGTCTCTGGCCATCTGGACCTTGATATTGATGGCACACAGAACTTGTTTTTTATTTTTTATTTACTGGGTGTGGAGACCAGTGTAGGGATTGAACTCCCAACCCTGAGATCAAGACCTGAGCTGATGTCAAGAGTCAGACACTTAAATTACTGAACCACCCAGACACTCCTTATTTATTTCTATTTTTTAACTTGAATTAGGTTGTGTCTCCAACCCCATATTCTATTATTTAGAAAGGAATAATTACATATCTGAGTTCATCTTGTTATAGTTCTGAAATGGTTATATCTCCTCTCTATTAGTATAAAATTTCTTCTCCCAGTTACATTTGTGAATTTAATAATCATGTTGACATTTTAGTACTACTTTACAATTTACCAGGTACTTTTATTGTCCTAGGTGCCCATAATTAGGAGTTGATAATACCTTATGTTTATATTATGAGCCATCATCTCCATGGTACAAGTTTATGAGGAGTGAGGGATAGGATGAATAAGAGAAAATAGAATATTTACTAAATAAGCGCTGATCAATTAGCTATATTTAGACCCTGAAATCAACACTTCTGCTATTATGTCCAATGAGGCACATAATGATATGCTTTCTATCTGGGGCATTAGCAACTTGCTTTTGACTGCTGGCATTAGCCTTTCCCTCCTATGGAACTTCAAGCAACTTTCAGCAAAACCATTGCCTAAGTGGTACATTATGTGTATTGGAATATGAAGAATGACAACGATTCTATGTTCTAAATGTTTAGAAGACAGACGACTCTGGCCCAGAACACCTTCTTTTTTATGAGGCTTCTTCCACATTTAAAGCAGTGGATGGTTTGTCCACATAAAAATAGGGGCAATTAAAACAATAAAATATAACTGCATACCAGAGAGAATGGCCCATATCCAGAATACTGACAACACTAAATGCTGGCAAGGGTGTGAAACAATTGGAATTCTCATTCATTGTTGGTGAGAATGCAAAAGGATAGAGCCATTTTGGAAGACAATGTGGCAGTTTCATACAAAACTTAAACATACTCTTACCATATGATCTAGCAATCACACCCCTCGGTATTTACCTAAAGGAGATGAAAACTTATGTCCACATGAAACCTGCACAAGGATGTTTATAAGCAGCTTTACTCATAATTGCTGGAACTTGGAAGGAACCAAGATGTTCTTCAGTAGATGAATGGATAAATAAACTATGTTACAACCAGACAATAAAATATTACTCAGTGCTAAAAAGAAATGAGCTATCAGGATATGAAATGGCATGGAAGAAATTTAGATGCATATTACTAAGTGAAAGAAGCCAAGCTGAAAAGCCTACATACTGCAGAATTCCAATTAGATGACATTCTGGAAAATGCAAAACTTAGGAGAAAATAATAAAATCAGTGGTTTTGAGGGGTCAGGGCAAGGAAAGATGAAAAGGGAGAGAACATAGAATTTTTAGGGCAGTAAAAATACTCTGTATGATATAATAACAGATATATGTCAGATACACATGACTACATATGTGTCCAAACCCATAGAATATACAACACCAAGAGTGAACCCTAGGGTAAACTCCAGACTTTGGGTGGTTATAATATGTAACTGTAGGTTCATCCTTGATCAATAAAATGAACCAACTAATCAACCATCCAACCAACCAGATGAAAAACAGTATAGAAGGACTAAGTGACAGAAATCTATAGAGAGGATATTCTGAAGGGAAAAACTGATAGTGTTCCTGATTTCTATCTTGATTTTACCCCATCCTTGCCTTAATAATAAGGACAGATACAGATCTTGGAAGAAAATCTTGATAAAAGGCTTAAAGGGAAGAGCAGTTAGCCCTTGTGAGTATAAGAAGGCACATTTCCTGCTGCTTCTTCAGACACAAAGGGCATGTGCGTGAAAGGAGTTCTTGAGTTGAGGCAGGGGATGAGAGACTTATGGTAAGTTTTCAGATGATACTAAGTGAATATGGAGAAATTTTATACTCTGTCCACTTGTCTCTTTGATATGGAAATTAGTAAAGAATTATAAAACTTAAAACTTCTTTAGGGCTGGAATTATATTTTATCATTTGATCTTTCTATCTGCTAACACAATGCATGATACTTATTGGGTATTAGTAAATGCTTATTTAATGACAAATAAATGCAACTTTGTGTCTCTACCCCCTCCTCCAACACAAATTATGTTGAAGTAGTAGGTGCTTATTAAATATTTCACTGCCTTTTCATTAACCTTTTATGTATCTTGCCCCTTCTATACTCCCCAGTCCCTTAACTATTTGCAGCAACTCAGCACTTCAGAGAGTAATCAATAGTGATGGAATTGGGACCATAATGATAAACAGAATAGGAGATGTATTTCATTAAGAGGTATCTATATTCTCTAATATAAGCATTTTCTCTATTTATGCAGTCAACTCTGCAAATAGATGATTCAATATAATATAAGGTGATTTAATAAAATCAAAAACTTAAGACTCTTTGTACTGAAAACAGTTCCAGCTCTCGGTCTCTTATTATTCTTACTTCGGCATTTTAGAACTAATTTGACTTTGTATCAGGTGTATGGATCTCTCGGCAGCTTCACTCTTGACCTCATCTCAGTATCCACCTGTCTTCTCAACGTCTTTATCTCTTCTGATGCCCCTCCCCCCGGTAAATGAAAAATTTCTCCCTTTTTGTTTTCTTGCCTTCCATTTATTAATATCCACAATCACTATGAATTTCAAGTAAAATAGGCTGTAGCATATTTTTGATGTTTTGGGGTCAAGGTGAAAAGTAGAGTTAACACAAAATGTTAATCAGATGACCTTTCAGAAAGCCTGATAGAGTGTACAATAAATTCTAGGTTATTTTCACTCTGCCTGAAGATCAGTCAGCCCTTTGTTTATTAACCTGAAGAGACATAAAACTTCATTTTTGCCACCTCATGATTTTTTTAGCCATTAGCCATGATCTGATTATTGGATTTACTTGACATTATGCCTTGTCTTGATATTTTCATTGATTTTTTTTTCAAAGAAACCAGAAGCTCTTTCCATATTTTCATTACAGAAGGCTTGAAGAATAAGAGCATACTTTTGAGAAATATCAATATTCAAATAATGTTCTGATAGGACATTGTTATCTCATTTTTTATTTCTATAGATAAAAAAGGGAAGTCAAAGTAATAGAGCAATATTGAATTCAGGGAGATTTGTGGTATTTAAAAAAACAACCTTATAATCAATTAAGAAATAGTTTCAACCTGAGAATAAAATTCACCAATGGGTAATCTTGAGATAGATTATTTTTAAAACACATATCAACATTATCCATCACATAAATGACACACTAAAATATGATGAAGCTCCTGTTATTATACTGATGACAGGATAGAACAGTTTACCATACTTGTGTAAAGTGTTTTGGGACAAGGAAAGAAAATCACAATTTGTAAACATGATATCAAGTTAGAATAAACACTAGGTTGGATCTGAAGACAAAAAGAGATTATACAATGCATAGAAGGGAGAGAACAGAGCTCAGTTCTGGGCCTTGGCAAATGCTGGATGCTTAGGAATTGACTATAAATTTAGGACCCCAAAAAACATCTGGAAGGAGGTGTTCTGTGACCATCTGGCTGCATCTCTGGGTCCCTTTTAAAGATTTTAGCTCCTGTAGCATCTGGATGGAGAGAGTAGGGACTCTGGGAAATCTGACCTGCTAGATTCTAAGGATAGCTGCCCTCGCTTGACTATTCCTGGCTGGTTCTGCCTGGCCTTGTCGACTGGTGTACTAGTCCACAGCATTTTGGAATAGGAAAAAGGTAAAATTTCTTTCCTTATAATACCAAGTTTCTTCACTTTGATTGATTATTATGATTGATTATTGATTGATTATTATGTAAAAGATTTCCAAAACATAGTCGTTTCCAAGAACTTTTCAACAGTATCATTATTTCTATTTTAAAATGTGTAACATTTTCCTCTAAATTTTCATCCTTTCTTGTCTCCTATCCTATTGTCCTCATATACCACTGGATCTCTAACAGGACCTTGCCCACAATGTCACGTATATATTAATGGCAAGTACCCAGGAAAATGGTGGCTTACCATTCTCAACAACATTTTGGCAGAAAAGCACAGGCTTGTTCCACAGGTGGCCACACATACACATGCTCTTGTACTTTCTTACATGCATGTAACATATTTATTAGAATAAAGTGTATATCATCTGTTTTATCCCTATTCCTCTTTGTCCCTTAATCCTTGATACTTTTGTTAACACTTCCAAAATGAAGACACTTATAAGTGTATCTATATCTCTCTTAATATAATCCAGAGACAATACAATGGTCTAAAGAGTCAATCCATTCCATATCCTAGACTTTCAAGCCAGTAGCGGATAAGGAGTGTTTCTTTATTTTGTTGAAGTGCCTCCAAATTACTGTGCCTTTGACCACAGATTTGATGGCAAAATGTGGCAGCTCAGGATTTAGGGGTTCCCTAGACTGTGCATCCTGGCTATGGGGAGCTGCCAGCTTGGAAGACCCACCAGCTACACATCTTCCTCTTGTTTGCAGGGTCTTAAAGGAAGTATATCTTGTTTAGACTAAATTAAGAAGATACCACAGCTTTGGCAGCCAAATTATTAGGGAGGGAGGAGGGACAGATGGAACAGAAGAAGTGGGGGTGGAGAAAGATGGGAAAGAAGAGACTTAGAAAAACCAAAGTATCAGAATTCTGTACTCAGAAGCATGCACAAAGCGTATCTTTTTTAGCACAAAGGGAGAGGACCGAGAAGGAATAACAAAGGGAAAATAAATACCTTGAAGAGAAGAGTCACTTTTCAAATGTGTAAGTTACCCAACAGAATGTTATATTTTTATCTTTTCTATTGAAGATCCCAGATGTGTGTATATATGCTTGGAATAACATAGGGGATTCATTTAGTGAAATCATTTGTTCTCCCTTTTAAAAAGTCTATAGGAATTCCATATTTCATTTGAAAGCCTGACTGCCTATTGATTTCAAGACTGGCTTCTAGGGAAGCCCTCTGTGTGATTTGAGGGCTGATGAAGAATCCATATGTTATGACAGTTCAGACACCAAGGGAGGGGGCGTGAAGGAAAGAGGCTAACTGTAATTCATTCTGTACTGTAATTATCAGTGAGTTTACAGTTATCACCCCAGACTAAGTGATACAATTGGTAAACACGGTGAGTTATGGTTCTGAACCCATGCCCTAGGGCCAACCCAGTTTGTATTACAAGTTGACATTTCCAAATCCTTTGGAATTTAGCCTTTGATTGCCCCATAGAAGTTAAAAAAATTATAAACCTTTTGGAATTCATTGATTGGTCACAATGAGATAAACACACAACTTTCTGCAGCAGAGGAACTTGTTTATTCAAAGGCACTTTATTATTTCCACTAATAGAAACATTATTTCTACTTTATTATGTCCATTAAAGAAAAATGGAGAATATTTAAAGTTTAAGAGCATTTACAAAGAGCACATGGTACCGAGCATTGACTTGTTAGGCCTACACCAGAGTCCAAGCTTTCAGATTCTTCTCTTTCCACCAAAGGGACCCAGCCCTGGGATTCTCTACACTATGATTCCATGTTCTAGTTACATAGTGAAATGGATCCCAAGCCCAAGCAAGGAAATCTTGTCCTCAAAGGGCCCTAGCTAGAACAAATATGGGGAATAAGGTTTTGCTAAATCTGGAAAGTATCTTGCAAAAATCAACAGCTTGGCTACTTTATTATGCATAAGGACCACCTAAGTACTTGCTAAAATGTGGATTCTAAACCCAGCCCCTGAGATTCTGATTCAGTAGATTTGGACATGTCCCAAGGATACACATTTGTTAAAAGCTTTGTTAGTGATTCTAATACTGGTGATTCATGAATCATACTTCGAAAAATACTTGAAAAGGCCACTTTGTTATGCACTGTTCAAAAGCACACATATATGGAAGTTTCTATATGAAGATTTAATTTTATCATTTATTTATCACTTACTATGAGCCTACTCATATGCAAATTAGAAGAAAAGGCTTGCTCAAATGATGGAGAATTGTTATTTTCTTAAAATAAATTTTCAAATAGTTTGTCATGTTCAGAAACTACTAGGCTAACCAAGCAAACAGAAACTAGTCCAGTTAAGAGAAATGTCACTATTAATTTCATGAAGATTGCCAGCCTTTTATTTTTTTTAAATAAAATGATAAGTGACATTTGCTTAAATGTATATTCTTTTTAGTCTCCAAATCAAGTTTTTAAAAAACTGTTTTGCACATGAGAACATGACATGTGCTAAATTGTAGGTGAACAGATCTATTTGACTATTAGCCTATTTCTTTATATTGGGCATCAGTGCATATGTGTCTTTAGGTTTGTGGCTAATATATGACTCACAGTGATTGCAATGTTGTGCTTCTTTTCTGTTCTTTTTTTTATAGGATTTATTTATTTGAGAGAGTGAGAGCATGAGTGGGATGAGGGGTAGATGGAAAAGGAGAGGATTCTCAAGCAGACTACCACTGAATGTGGAACCCAATGTGGTGCTCAATCTCAGGACCCTGAGATCATGACCTGAGCTGAAATCAAGAGTCGAATAATTTTCTGATGGAGGCACCCAGATGCCCCACAATTTCTGTGTTTCTTAATGAAAAAGAAGGAGGAGGAGGAAATGTATTCCAAATTAATCCCACACATTGAATTTACCCTTCAGTTTTGTGGTGCCCAGCCTTTAAGAGGATACTCAATGATCCCTGCCTCCTAATATTCATATTCTTATTTCTTCCACATTGTGTCAGGTTCGGTCTTGGTAACTAATGCAACATGGCAGAAGTGATGAGGTGATGCTCTGCCTTGCTCTCTCTGAGGGGGCAGAGGGAAGCTAGCTCCAATATCTTGGAGCCACCTTTTGGAGAAGCCCAGAGGACACGGAACAGAGGCCTCTGAACAACTACCATGTGAGTTAATTTTCTTAAAAGTGGGTATCCCAGACCTAGTCAACCCTTCCAATGATGATAGCCCTGGCTAACTTCACTGCAACCCTAGGAGAGACCCCCAGTAAGAACCAACCCACCAAGTTATACCCAGTTTCCTGACCCTTAGAAACTGTGTAATGTAATAAATGCATCTTGTTTTAAGCTGAGTTTTGGAGGTAATTTTTGATGCAGCCATAGAAAACCAATACAATTTCCATCCACAGTTGCTATGTAATATGTCTGTGATGGAACTTTCAAACCATCTGCCACTTGACCTTGTGATGCTCTGTGTCTAGAGAAGAGAAATGAGAAGGAAAGTCACCTTCATATAGTTAAGCATATTCATTCATTGCTAGTGGTGGGTATTCTTTGAAGTGCTAAGAATAGAGATAATTCATTAATAATCTTTAATACCATATTACACAGAAAAGATCCACATTTTCCTATTAAATGAGTATACTTACAGTACTTGAAACTGGAAGCAAAACTATATAGTCTTTAATGCTATCTTGTCTTATTGGTTGTGAATTTAACTATATGGCATATGGAGTCTACAAATAAAATAAATATTTGTTCATTCCAACTTCAGTCCTGTCCTTACATGTGCTATTGAATGAGGAGAAAAGAAAACAAAGTTATCCTATCACACTTAACTCTTAAAATTAACTCAAATTAATCACTTTTAATAAGTTCACTTTAAGAAACAGCTAAGGCTATATGGGTGGTTCAGTTGGTTAACTGTCCACTCTTAATTTCAACTCAGGTCATGATCTCAGGGTTGTGAGATCGAGCCCTGGTCCAGCTCCATGTTAGAGCAGAAATCTGCTTGTCTCTCATCCTCAGCTCCTCCACTCACTCTCTCTCTCTCAAATAAATAAAACCTTTAGAAAATAAAAGAAGCAGCTAATATTTTTCATATCATCTTAGAATCTAACTTGAAAATAAAGAGGGGACAATATCCAACAAAAACAAAGACTGTAAATTTTTGTTTTACTCTAATAACTTTGGGTTTCCAAGCCCAAACACTTGGTAATATCTCTAACTAGACATAACTAGTCTTACTGTTATCTCTGAATACATTTTTGAAAAAAATACATTTTTGATTTATAAAACAGATAGGAAAATTTTCTATGATCTTGATTACTTTCACTGAATCTTCAAAATTAGTTTGAGGTGTCACCAACTGTAACTCACAAAAAATATGGTTTTAATTTTGAAACAAGTAGTATGTTGCTGATGGATAACCGTGAAATGTTTATAAAGATGTTTTGCAATATTGAAAACGTTGTTAGGAAATAATTGCACTTCATTAAGACAATTGAATCCATAAAGTTACCTGGTAACTAAAAAAATGAAATGACTCCTAAGTATTGTCAAAGGTTAGCCTAGATTTGACAAAACTATGAGGTAGGCAAAGAATCCCCACATGCCTTCCCTCCCCTCTTACACCCTGGAATTGTATTTTTCCAAAATCTTGCTCTTTAAAACATAACTTTCCTATTGTCTCAGAGTCTTGAGATTTATTAAAAGAAAATATCTCAATAACTTAAGTAACCAGTGCTCTATTCTCACAAATAAACTTTAGGGTGTATGCTGCCTCTTGGACTGCTCTGAATTAAGGTTATTTTGGGGAGCCAAATACTTTTGTGGCTTCACCATTTATAACACATAGGAAGTTGTTTATTTCATCTGAATATAGACATTTTAAAATGTTCTTGCCCAGTTATATTTTCCAAGCTTGTAAAATAAAATGAATACCTATTTTTATATTGATATTTTAGTCCAAATCTGGGAGGAGTATCTCCATAAGATTGTTTTAAGGTTATCAATATAGACTTCTGATAATGGAGCTATTAACACCAGTTTCTGCAACACTAGTGCACAACTGGCTTGTTAAATTTTTTTTTAAGATTTTTATTTAAATAAAATCTAAAAAAAAAGGGGGGGGTGGGTGCCTGGGTGGCTCAGTTGGTTAAGTGACTGCCTTGGCCTCAGGTCATGATCCCGGACCGGGATCGAGTCCCACATCAGGCTCCCTGTTCAGCGGGAAGCCTGCTTCTCCCTCTCTCACTCCCCCTGCTTCTGTTCCCTCTCTGGCTCTCCAGAGAGAGAACAGCCCTCCAGAGAGAAACACAGCCAGGGCCTCTAAGATCATGACCCGAGCTGAAGGCAGATGTGTAGACATGTAGAGCCACCCAGACACCCCAGTGGCTTGTTAAAAGTTTAAGAACATCTAACAAAATCAGAAAAGCCAGTTTGCATGTGAGTGCATGTATACTTTCAATTATTTCAACAGGTAGTAAGAAACAACTTGTTCTAAAATTGCTTGTTGAGTTATGTAATAGGTTCAACTCAATACATAAGTAAATTAAATAATTCACTGGTACTACTGAATACTGTATAGCATAGATAATTTTATATCGCTTTGTGGAATTTGAAGGTCAAAAGTGAAACTGTTGAACTATTATCAAATTATTTTGTTAAAACATTTGCTCAAGATGTAAGGATGCATTCAGCTGTCACAAATCATAGCATTGCCATTCTTAGAAGCCCATAAAGATTTACTATCTTATTTGAAATAAAATGTGAACACTTTGCCATAGCTTACAAGGCCCTGCATGATCTGCCCCACCTCCCTCATCAACCTCCTCTGGGATGATTCTCTCCCTTTTCATTATGATCCAGCCACACTGTTCTTATTTCTGATCCTAGAACACACAAAACACATTCTCCCCCGAGGATATTTTGTATTTGCTGCTTTTAACAAGGTGTCACTGCTGCCTTTGTTTACTGGGTTTACAATCACTAACAGGACTTTGCTCAGAATTCCAGGTACCTGTCAAATGGAGACTACTTAAAAAAATGTTTTGAAAAAGAACAAAGTGAGTAGTTCTCAATATCTGTTGGCAGAAAAGCACATTTCTAGCACACATTTGAATTAAGATGGTGGTGCACTTTACTAGTGAATTCCATTACACACACACACACACACACACACACACACACACACACACACACATGCTGTTCCCAGCAGTAACCTAATATGAAGCCAGCAAAGACATTGTAAGAACAGTATAGACTAACACCCCTCACAAACAGAGATGCAAAAAGTGTAAGACGTTAAAAGGGAATTTGAAAAGTTGAAAGTAGCTTATGTTCCTGAAAGAATCAAATGAAATAAATCTAATACCTTAGGACTTGAAAACTAAGTGAAATTGTTGTTCTCCTAAAACTCAGTGTCTTTTGGTGACATTGCCACTACCCAAGTCTATTTCATGGATGGTACCTTAAATTAATTATACATATTTCACTATTTAAATAAGGACTATCTGAAGATACTATAAAACATGTACTCAAGGGGACTTAACATATATTATCCCTAAATCTCAAAAAAAAGACAATAATACCTCATTTCATAAAAAAGAAAATGTACTAAAGGTACTAAAGCATTTGCTCAAGGGCACTCAACTAGTAGGTTTCAAATTTGAGTTAATCTGACTCAAAATATACATTTTTTTTCCTCTAAAGAAAAAGTGGAAATTCCAGGAGCTATGAAAGTCAAACTGTGGAGGATATTAGGGAGCGGATGGGGTTCCTCCAAATATATCAGTTAAATAACTATATTGTAGAGGGTGCATAGGGTAGTGAAAATGACTTCCAAAGAATAGACTAAGACTGATGTTGAGTCATAGAAAAATGATAGTATCATTGGATAGTATAATTAATTTCCCAGACAAAGAAACTAAGGTCCTTTTTTTAAGGTTTAGCTGCCCTATTCAGTAAGACTGATAATTTCCCCTCAATATCAAATCTTTCCTTCTTCTTTTAGAAAAAGAGCCAAATACTCTTAACTTGGTATGTGCCTGCTCTTGCAAAGACTACATTTCCCAGACTTCCTTGTAGCTTACATTACCACGTGACTGAGTTCTGGCCAATGGATGAAGGGTATTGATATGCAAACCTTTTAGGTTCTGTTTTTGAAAAAAGATGATTATTCTTCTCCTTTTCCTCTGTTTACTGTGGATGTGTGATGGGTATAGAAGATGTGGTCAGAGTGAGCCAGTTTTGACCAGTCTTATAAGGACCACACAGTAGGAGATGGACAAGTAACACTTTAGAAGGAACCTGGGACCCTGGTGGGCTTTATAAAGCAGAAATGCTGAACCCCTCTAAACCACCTGCTAACTGAGACTTTACCTGAGAGAAATAAATCTATTTTGTTCTTGCAATCTTCATTTAGTCTCTGTTAAATCAGCCAAACAGTCTCGAAATTAATACCTCATAATTCCCAATTTAGTGTTGTTATTTTTGTATATTTAATCCATGTAAATATTTACTCTGATCACAAACTTCTTTAAATATATTAATTTACTTTTTTATGTGGGAGATCAGAATGCGTATTTTGGATCAGTACTGATGCAGTTTCATTAGGCAATTTTGGTTCCAGAACCATAGATTACAGTTTATATATTACTATTCTCATAATCCAACTGAAGTATTGAACATTCATTAAAATTAAAGAGACATTCAGTATCAAATTTCACAGGTGGAGTTTACATGGTGAGTAGTACATCATCACTTCTGTTGCTGTTGTTCACTCTTAGGTTGGATAAGAATCAGTTGAATTTATGTTGCTTATTTCAACAGACTTTACTTTTCTGACTTACTGGAAACTGTTTCAGTCAATAAAAATAGTATATCTAATCAAATCAGTTGAAAAATATCTGTTAAGTTCTGAACTTTCCTACATCATTTTCCCCAGTGCTTTAAACACTTTTCGTGGCAACTGATTAAATGTTAAAAAAAAAAAAGGCCTCCTCACCAAAATTATAAAAATTTTCAATTAAAAAATTGTTATGAAATATTCTGAACAGAGATTGTGGGGTAAGAAAGGTAACCAGAGGGTTTGGAATGATTTTACTGGATCCAAACTCATACTGTTGTTCAGAATATCAGTCACAGCTGCAATTATAACTTACTTGACATAGTCTCAGAAGCTCTTCTTTCAATTTTGTTTTTGTTTTTGTTTTTTGTTTTTCTGCTATATCTGACAGAACAATTTATTTACTTTCAGCCTCTCTCTACTTATCCCCAGCCTACAGACCACGGGTTTGCATTTAATTTCAACTGTCCCCAAATGGGACAATTCCTGAGGTTCAATAATTAATATGTCCCCATTTTCCAACATAGTTAATAACATGCAAATTTATGTACAATTTTGATACATACTTAAATTCTTTTGAATCATGTACCAAATAGGTCACCAGATTGTAATTTAATTTTCCTCTTATTAATTAATATTCTTTTGAATTATTTGCAATGTTATTCATGTGTGTTCAACTTAATATTAGTATTTCAATTAGGGAGGAGAGATTTTCATGTCTTACTCATTTAAGAACTAAATTTGTTGTCTTGAAGGTGAGGGAAGCAGAGGCCAATCAAAAAGTTACTTGAAGGTGGTTTATTTTAGTCTCCTACTAGTCCAGAAAATGTTTTCATAAAGCAGAGATGAACTCAAAGTCAGTTAAAATATTTCATCTTGAATATTTCCCTTCATCTTCCCTATACCCGCCCATCTAACCATTTCTGCATCTAGAATCCCTAGACCTGGCTCCCTGAAACCTTTTGTTTGTTTTGCCTTTCTCAATCCAACCAGATTCTTCTCATTTGGTTTTTTCTTAACTTCAATTTCATAAGGATTAGATGTATTCCTTCTGATTCCCAGCTTCCACTGCACTAAAATTACGGTTGTTTTGATGTTAGGATCATATTGTAAAAACACTATGTTTATAACACCTTACCCTTTCTACAGTAAGTAACTACGTTTGTACACTTTTAAATTATAGACATACCAAAACACACCCATTTGAGAGGTTATTATATAGGGGATGCTGACATTGGTATTCTGAGGATCTCTGTGCCCTAAGGTTTTTTTTTTTTTTAAAGAATATTGGGTCGATAAAAATAAGATTTATAAACAAGTCAAAAGGTATGAGAGTGGTACAATATCTGTACCTGCACCTTCTTCTTATCTAGTACAAGAAATGAAAGATAATGATCTGTGAAATTCCTTACGGCCTTACCCCAATTCTTCCTTCTTCTTCCAGGAAATTACTTTATCCTTAATTTTCTGGTCATCATTACCTTAGTGTCTCAAGTTTGTTGTTTTTCTTTTCAATCTTCTTTTTTCAATAAAATGGCAGTGATCACTTATAGAGTTAATACTAATGAATTAGTGGATACAGAGAAAAACACCCAGAATCCTGTTTGGCAGGGAAATCAATAATCAATAATCGTAACCACAGATGACAATGATGGCAATGATGGATAAACTTAACATTGTCATGCATACCATTGCTTTCATTCATCCTTTTGTTTAACAAAACTTTAGACTATTTGTTAGTGTCCTTTGAAGCAATATGAGGACAGAGTACTTAGTCATTTTCTTTTAAATAAAGAATTTCTATATCCTAGATGAAAGATTCCCATAAGTATGCACATATTCCTGGCAAGGAGCCTCAGGAACTATAGAATTTGGGGAAATACTTCCTTCTGAGTATCAGAATTTTTGGAAACAATAACAATAGCTGGATCCTGAAGAAAGTTCTTATCTACCACAAAGTTGTATCGAACATTTCAGTACTCCTAAACTAAACTTTTTACCCAAGGTGCTATTTAAAATCTGTAGAAAATGTTAGTGTATTTGTTGTTGAAATTTTCTTGTATTAAAAAGGTATTAACCTTTTTTTCTGGTTAAGCAAGGAGGAGAGAGAAATACATACATACAAATATATATATATATATATATATTTTAAGAATTAGGCCAAGTCTCATGAACCAAGACACAATCCAAGGATTTACCATGACTACCTTGTGCATTAATGTGACAAAGCTGAAGAAATTCAAGAAATTATGTAGAGGAATTGTAAAACTACATAGATAAGAACACAATTTTATTCAATAACAAAACTTTTCATTGGAAAAACCCTATGCTTTGGGCACAAGTCAGAAAAATTATGATAGAAGAGGCATCAAAATGTCTTTGTGATCAATTTTATTTCCTCTGGATAAACATCATATTGACTCAATTAGAGGACTCACTTTTTTTTTTTTAAGATTTTTATTTATTTATTTATTTGACACAGAGAGAGATAACATGTAGGCAGAGAGGCAGGCAGAGGGAGAGGAGGAAGCAGGCTCCCTGCTGAGCAGAGAGCCCGATGTGGGTCTTGATCCCAGAACCCTGAGATCATGACCTGAGCCAAAGGCAGAGGCTTTATCCCACTGAGCCACCCAGGCGCCAAAGGACTTACTTTAAAAAACAAAACAAAACATTTTTTAAAAAACTTTCAGCATAACATACACACATAAAATCTATATGTATCATAAATATAAAGCACAATGAATTTTCAGGAGGTGAGTACACTCAAGTTACCATCCACCCAGATCAAGAAACAGACATCTTTAGCACTGCACTGATGGCTTTTTAATATGTGTCTGGTCATATTTCTTTCCCTGAGCAAGAAAGTGAAAATCAAAACTGATGTCTGTAAAGCTGGGATAAAGAAAGATTTAATCAACCAATCTCTTAGCCTACAAGTTGATCAAATTTATCAGTGGGATAAATTTTGCTATGGCACCTTTTGCTAGGCCACTACATTGACACATGAAGTTGGATCGCATACACAGTGGTGGTCAATTTTTTATTTTGATTGATCTATGCCCACATGCAGTCAATGGGTAAATGACATGGCATATCATCCTCACCAATGATTTTCCTTTTCTCTCTCTCTCTCTTTCTCTCTCTCTCAAACAAAAAGATTAGTTTCAATGGGCAAAGTTATTTTTGAGGCATAATGTCTTTATTTTTCATCAAATCTAGGTGCTAAAAAATGGTAATTTCAACCCAATCAAGAATTTGAATATTACAAATATCCTTAATCTTAGAGAAAAACTTTAAAAAATCCATCTAAAATACTTGTTATTTTTCTTCTTTTTACTGTGGCTTATGTTTTGTGTGGTATATGAAATCTTTTGAAAATCAACTTTGAGAAAGTCTTTCATTAAGCCATCTTGAGTAGACATTTAGGTTACATAGTAGGCCTATTCCAGCAGAAAAGGAGCCAGTTGAGAAGTGGTCCATGTGTCAATGAAAGTTGTATTTAAATTTCTATGTATCCTAGTTCCAATTCCAGAAAGCATAGACAGTTCATTTACTTCTGTTCAAGAGAAGAATAATGATTAGTCCATTTTGACTGAAAAAGGGTTTCACATCAGTAATGTCCATGGAAATATAACTTTTTCTGTGTCTATTGAATTCTAAAAACAGAGTAAAGATAAGATCTGGAAACAAAAAGGAAGCTTCTTTTTTTTGAGTATTATATTGGGTAGGCAGAGATAAAGAAATTTAAGACCAGTTAAAATGAATATATTTCTTCACAATCTGTCTCCAATCCTATTAAACAGTGGACTATTTGGCCATTATTAAACATATAATATATCCTTCATTTAATAAATTCCCTCCTTGTGAAAGACATTAAAAAATTACCAATGAGTATAGATTTCAGATTTATAGTATGGTAATTTAATACAAACCTTTAAAAAAGATGAGCTATTTTAAATATTGAAATACTGGTATATGAATATATTTATGTAATGTGATATATAAATAAGAATATTATATAATACATAAACATATAATATATAGAAGTCTTGATTCTTATTTTTTTATTTAGAGCCAACACATGCACTTGGTTTGACAATATTGAGCACTACAGAAATTTTGCCAATGAACAGTGAGTCCTACTATACCCTCGATCCCATGCCATCTCTCAGAGATAATTTTTTTAAGATTTTATTTATTTATTTGACAGAGAGAAACATAGTTAGAGTGGGAACACAAGCAAGGGGAGTGAGAGAGGGAGAAGCAGGCTTCCTGCTGAACAGGGAGCCTGATGTGGGGCTCGATCCCAGGACTCTGGGATCATGACCTGAGCTGAAGACAGATGCTTAATGACTGAGCCACCCAGGCACCCCTCTCAGAAATAATTATTATCAAAAGTTTCAGGCATAACTTTATAGAAACTTCCCATAAAATTATACAATGCCCACACATAAAGTTAACATGGTGGTTGTAATTCTTCAGTCCACAACTGACTTATCTAAGAAATGTTTCATTTGTTTATTTCCCTGGAACCAATTACATTTCAACTTGCTTCTAGCCTGTTATAAAATTCAAATTCATTCTCAAGTACTAGAAACCCCCCCCACCACCCACACATAAAACATTTTGCCTTTTAGTCGTGCAATGATCCTTCATAAAATCCCAGGCACTCAAGATCATCCTCCGTTACTAAGTCATCAATCTCTTCGGGTTACCACCAAGATAGCCATTGTTCCAGTTGATAAATCTGTCAATCCAACTTCTCTGCCATACTTTGGGACATGGGTATATTTGATAAGGCTAATCACCTCTTTCTGATAATTTTCCACCTTCCAAGCTCACTGTTCAGGATCAGTATATGGGTTCCAAATACTTACAGGTCCCAGAAACCTTTCTTCTTTCTTAGGAGTCTTTTTAAAAATGTATGCACATTTCATTACTTTCTTATATTTTCTTAATCATTTTCAAGATCAGCTATAGCACTGAGAAAATATTCTGCAGCATTAGAATTTACTCATTCTGCTTTTAATTTTCAGCCCATTTCCTGGATACATTTCTTATTTATTTATTAAATTTTTTATTTATTTATTTGACAGAGAGAAACACAACTAGAGAGAGAATACAAGCAGGGGGAGTGAAAGAGGGAGAAGCAGCCCTCCCGTGGAGCAGGGAGCTGGATGAGAGGCTCGATCCCGGGACTCCAGGACTGTGACCTGAGGTGAAGGAAGAGACTTAATGACTGAGTCACCCAGGCAACCCGCATTTCTGGTGTTTCACTTTTTCTGTTTTTATGAAACAATAACACACAGAACAAATTCAGTGTAAATGCAGCCATTAGAGGGAAAAGTTATTTACTCAGTGTTTGGAGCATTCATATATCAGTTAAATAACTTTTTAAAAAAAATTTTCTTAGTCTTGAAAATATGACCACTCTTAACAATCTATGCCATTTGTGGTAATCCTGTGGCTATACACCCTCACCCAGATACAGTCATTCTCAGTGTCCTGATTCCCTGTGGGGAGAGCTAATGAACACTTTTTGGCATGTGCCCAGAAGCCAGAGCACTGTTATAACTTATTTCCATCTATATTACTCCAATTGGGGGAAGGATGCTAAATAATGTTCATTTCCCATAAACTGGTTCATTTTGATGAATACTGGCTTATCTTGTGATGCAGGATATTAGAGAAAATAACTAATATATCAGATATTAGAGAAAATAAACATATATACACATAGATAAATTTCCCCAACCTTGTATTTTGAATCAAACCATTGCTTTTTGTTCTTCTCATTGATTCAGTTAGTTAGTAATTAATGCTAAGTTCTACAACGAATGTCACTTGCATAATGTGAACACTCAACAATATTCGTATTCCCTTTTTTAGACACAAAAATGAACCAAAGCCACCATTTAGCAGTTGTTTGAAGCATATTTTGTAATCAGTTTGGGCATTTGTGCTTGTAAACAATGAAATGGTGATTTATTCTTTAAATCTGTAGCTCTGTCAGTGTTTTGCAGCCTGATCACTTAGAAGAAAGCAAGCTACATTATAAATTGATTTCCTCAAGAATTTACCTTAATACAGAATTCTACAAAATATTTCTTTCCTCAAATTTCTCAATTTCCCTTGTTAATTATTATTGTAACTAAAATCCATAATTTAAAAGAACTGTAAATAAAACTGACAGATACCATATGGAAAAATAGCAGCTTTACAAGCAAAATAGCCACCGAGGCTGATTATTTGCCAGCTATGAATGTAAATAAAAATATGGAAGCTGAATTTATTTAACACAGGGAAGTGGGGAAGTGTTTAAACATGACTTGCACATTGAAAAACTATTTAGCAGGCATCTACTGAAAAGGGGCAAGATATGGAGGAAACGCTAAGAGACACTACGAAAATCTCCTCTCGCATAACTAATGTTCTAGATTGAAAAATAAGACCTATAAAAATCAAACAGTTATAAAATAATTTTTTAAATAAAAAGAAGAGAGAGATATAAATATGAAACATATTTAAGACAAAGATATGTTTAATTATCAAATGAATGGCACAGATGATAAATTCTAAAATTCAGAGAAGGGTCAAATCAGAAAAATTCATGAAGGTCTCAGAAAGCTTCTGTTTTCAAGGATCATAAGAGTGTAGATGGAGCTTGATATTCTGGGGCCACCCTATACTGGCTCAAGAAAACCTATGACCAGCCACTTTTCAAAGCAGTCCTCTCCAGTTAGTCATACTTCCTACATGGGAGTTGAGTACTCCCTCAACAAATGTTCCAGTGAATGAGGCAGAAGCTACATGGCCTTCCCTGGCCTAGGCTTGGAAGTTACATAATGCCACTTTTTTGCACTCCCTAGTGGTTGAAACCATTATAAATGCCCCCAGGTTCTAGGAAAAGGAATACTGATATCACCTCTTTAGTGGAGAAGTCTCAAAAGACTTTATGCCCATTTTTTGTTAACCTGACTCAGAAGCCAAATTGATTTCCTTCCAGGTACTCTACTAAAGAAATCCTTGCTTGCTTCCTTCCTTCCTTCCTTTCTTTCTTCTTAAAGATTTTATTTATTTATTTGATAGAGAGAGACACAGCAACAGAGGGAACACAAGCAAGGGGAGTGGGAGAGGGACAAGCAGATTCCCTGAAACAAGGAGCCCGATGTGGGGCTTGATCCCAGGATCTTGGGACCATGACCTGAGCTGAAAGGGAGACCCTTAATGACTGAGCCACCCAGGTGCCCCAGACCCTTGATTTCAACAAAGTATTATTCTATTGTATTCCCCTAGCCATTGATTAAAAGAGAGAGAGACCTAAGATTCCTAAATCTAAGTAAAAATCTAACAAAAACTCTGAATGTGACTCTCTTTTCTTCATGCTTTCATATTCTCTAAGAGCCAGTTTTGATAATATTAAGTAATATTTAAGGAAAACATTCAATGAAGTGTAACATATTATTCTTGATCTTAAGAAACTTAAAATATAGATGGGAAGATGTAATATTCATTCATGCATTCATTCTTTCATTCAGGAATCAGTTATTAAATACCTCCCCTGAGCCACACTCAGACCAGGCACTAGAAAAACAAAGAAAACCAAATATTGTCGTAGGCTTTAAGAAGCTCACAATATAATGGAAACACAAACTATATGGATGTATGATGCAATGAGATAATTGATGGAGTTATGAAGAAATCTGTAGGGGCCAAGAGAAGACATCCATAAATTCTTCATGGTAAGAATGTGTAGAATTACTAAGCTATTGGAAATCAAAAGTATGAATAAATAAGTAATATATTTCAAGGTGTCTTTGCCTAGGTTTTCATATTTGTATTTAATACACACATACCTGGAACAGAGGCATTAATAACACTGAGAATAATCAAGTATCATTTACTTGATTTAAGAAATGTAAATCTATAACCTCTGAATTATATCCACTTCATCAACTTCTCCTTGATTTTATAACTGTTTTCTAGAATGTGGGAAAGTAGAAAATGTCTCTACAAATGTTTTTAGAACAGAGAAATAGTATAAATATATAGTTTGAAAACAGTTCCTTCAAAGACTAAAGCCAAATTTAAGAGCAAAAATATTAAAAGGTAATTAAGAAAAAGGGAATGTCAAAAGAAAGGGAAAGTATGACTATTTAGAAATAATGGTTACTTCTAATATGATAAGTAGGATATGATTAAATTGATCCAATGCTTCTTAAACACATGAAAGATCATCTTAATTACTATTGAGATGAGATACAAAAGCAAATAATATAGGAATTTTAATGACTGTAAGAGTGTGTAATAACATTGCAAGTAGCTAAAGCAGAGCTGTAACACAAAGGTGATATTTTGGGGGGGGTTCATCCGTATTTGAGGTTACTAAGGTTAGGTTGACAAGTTATCTGGGAAATTTAAAAGAAGTGATTTTGTGAAGAATTCACATAACATGACCTTATAATTATACTGTCTGTCCAGGGGTGGTTCTTTTGTTCATGACATTTGATTTTATATGTCTTATAGTTTTGGTCTTATAGTTTTACTTTATAACAGATTCTCAATACACACAAATGCAAACTTATTAAATTTTCAAACCTCAGAACTGATTTAGAAATCCTTACAATTCACTTTATAGAACTGTTTCCTTCTAATATGTATTCCAGTAAACCCGACTCCTCCTTCCATTTAGTCTTTCACATTGAATGACTGGATTTGATTGCTTCTATCAAGGGACCCCAGATCAATCTGTTCAATGCTAAGACTTTGGAGGGTCCACAAAGTGCTAGGGAAGAGTTTCAGCCACTAGAGAGATTTGCACTTGCCTGATCATAGAGTACTGAGAAGAGGTTATGTTAAAGTTAAGTGATTTTCAATCCAATATTCTCTCCAGCTATGTTGCCTTTGTTGGTTTTTCATCATTCGATTCAGCTATTGCCCAAATTCTAGAGAAAGCCTTTGTATTTGTTAGAATGGGCTGCATGATGTTCTTGTAACAAACAGTTCCTGAACCTGAGTAACTCACAATAACAAAAGTGCATTTTTCAGTCTTGCTGTATCAGTCTCTTAGACTGGCAGTGGCTCTGCCCTATGCTGCTCTCACTCAGGGACTCAAGGTGACAGCACCTCCATATCCATCATGTCCCTATGGCACGGAGAAAGGAACAAGGCTGAATGCACCCCATCTCACCAAGCCTTCTGCCTGCAAGTGAACACTATATTCCTATTCACTTTCTTCATGACATTACTGTGGCCAAAGCAAGTCACTCTGCAGGAGGACTGTACTATCCCATCAAAAGAACTGAAACACTGGTAATAGTCCTAATAATTGTTGCACTTTGCATTTATATCATTAATAATCAAAGACCTACTAACCCTAAGAGAAAAAAAATAGCTAAAATTTACATCATAAAAGCTATTCATAACCAAATATAATTATCATGTTTCTCTCTGAGTGAGATAGCACTAGTATTTACTGTAAATTCAGTAAAAAAATATTTTTTAAAACATCAGGAATAGGATAATTTAATGAGTGAGGTACACCTAACCCCCATCTATCTCTAGGAGAAAGCTCATCCATTTTACATAGTTTAATTTATCTTTCAGCTCACATGATTGTTACTGAACCGGGGTGATACCCAGCCCATCACCAACAGAGCCAGCTAGGAGCTTTCTAAAGCTAATTTCTGACTGTGGCTTTGAGGTTTAATCAGCTCACTTCTCTCCTTTTGACTTTCTATTAGTGTTGGATTCCTGGGATATTGTACAGTAGTGACTCTGAGGTGGTCTACCCTGAGTTATTTTAATGCTTTTTCCCCCTGTCTAAGAAACTGCTGGGGAAGGTCAACCTAATCTCCACCTTTCCTCAACATGACAGATTCTCTACAAATTGAGATTTGTATACTTCAATGGATCATGTTCTCCATTTCCTTCCAACTGAAATGCATTCCCTTTTGCCTTTCGTGCTGATCAAGTAAGAGAAGAGAAGGACTTAACTGGGGTGAGGGAAAATTAGAACCATAATTTTCAGAAAAATGTCCATATTTCCTGACTCCCAATCCTCATAGGTTTTCCTTTCATTGGCTCTATTCAGTTCCAAATTTGTTTCAGTTGTGTTTGTTTGCTCTTTTGTATGCTTTTTGCTTGTTGTTTTGTTGGTTTGTTTGCTTAAGCTAGATGTTTGAGTGATTAAGTCACATTCAGAATCAAGTTACATGAAGGCACTGATTCCATCAAAAAGTCTCGCATTTTACTAATGATGGAAATACAGATTATGCATTAATTTTACTTAAATGCTGTTTGTAAATATAATTATACAACTTGAAATGTCATTTTCCTTATTATTTGCATAGTTATAATAGTTTTAGAGACATTTCTTTTAGGGAAAATTTTTAATTGGCAATGTCTTTGCTGATTTAAATGTTAATTTTCTGTCACTATTTAGATGTATTTTCTTACCTAATGTTCTTGGACTCAGAGACATACATATTTTTAAAACTAAGCAACTTAATTCAGTTCATTCTTTTATTTTACCACTAAGAAACTTAAGGTTCTGAAAGTCTTTTTTTATGCTAGGGAAGAGGAATTTCTGAAAGTAAACTAAAACCATGCTTTCAATAGGCAAAAAAAGAGGGTGGGGACAGTAATCATATGTAATCATATATTAATCAGCTTCTGGTTTATGTTTGGAATTTCATGTGTCTGCTATTTTCAAGATACATAAAAGAGCTAAAATATAGATTAGCTGAGTGGGTTTTAAATTCATATATATGATTGTTAGTGGTTACCTAGAGTCTGTGTTAAGAAAGATTCTGAGTCTTCCCAATAGAGTTCTGTGATTGGCTTTTTAACATCTTACCTGGTTCAGGGAATTAAAGAAACAACACACATGCCATTCTTTGTGCTGCCTTATGTAATGTAAAATGAAAGCAAAAAAAATAGTTTGGTTATGAATACTGTAGTTTAATTTTGATCCTGATGCTATATGAAGACTATAAAATACTTTGATGAGCTTTGTGCATTCCATTTTTCCTGTCAATGCAGTGGATGGTTTGTTTTAAGGAAGTTTTAAAGGTAATTTTGAAAGTCAGAACAAGAGAAATAAAATGTATGTGGCCAGCCTTGCTTAGATGAGAGGAGTATAATGGAATTGTCTGTTATGTAATGATATCCTGAAATCTTTGGGGACTACCAAAGAAAGATATTGCCCAGAAATAGTTCTAAGAATATTTCTAAGAGGAGCTAACCAGAGAAGACCCCCTTGCAATTTATTCTTGGAAGGTCTGCATTTAAAGTTATATACCGAATAAAAAGAACATTGTAATTTACAGTGTCCCAAGGAATGGTCTTTGAGGATGGCTATGAAGTATGGTTATTCCATCCCCCCATCTCACCCCCACCCAAATTTGTAAGTAATGAGGACATTGAAAATTATTGTAGGGAAAATACAAAGTGTATGTTGTAAAATTACCCTGAACATAGAAAGAGTTAAAAGATACTGAATTCTTGACAATCAAGAACACAGAAGTCAACAAAGAAAGAACTCAACCAAAAATCATCATAGAATATATTGTAGGCAATTGTCACCAGAAAAAATTTCTTATGTTCTGAAAAGGTAAAAGAAATTTGACTATATCATGTAACTTTTAAACATCCTTTATAGATAAACTTTAAAACAACTATTTATCTCAAATCTTACATTTTCATGGCATAAAGATCAATGGCAAGGTAGTTTAGACTTGGAATATAAGTCAGGAATCCCGGATTTGTCTAGACTAGCTATGTGATTTGGAGCAAGTCATGTGATATGTCTGGACTTTATCTCTTAAAATGTTGATTTTGGATTAAATAATCCCTAAAATATATTTTGATTCTAAAATGCATCATGACATGATGTAAAGCAGGTGGACACCCACCTCAATACCAACACACAACTGATCAGGGACAGAAGCTGATAGGACAAGACTAAAGCAGGTATATGTAAGCTTGCCACTCTTCACATGCATAGACTGGAAGTTTGGAGAAGACAGGGAAATTGGTTAGTCCTTCTCTTGACCCAGACTGACAGTTCTCAGGCTGCTCCTGTTTGGCACTCTGTAGATGAGAGAATTAGATCAGGAAGGGCATGAGGAGTCAGGAAAGTAGACCCCCAGGTTCTTTTTAAGTTCTTCCTGCATGCAGCAATTCTCTAGAAGAGGCACATTAATGTGGTAGCTTAGACTTAGAATGTAAGTCAGGAGTCCCTGAAGAGATATGAGATTGTGTTGTCCTAAGTAGATATGAGGTGTCACTCTTCAGAGTGAGGGAGCCACTGAAGTATGACTGTTGCTTCGAATCTTAGAATCACCTGTGGGAATCCTGACCCTGACCCTCATCCTCAGATCTTACTTCTCAATCACTGGGGAATGTGCTAAAATTTCCAAGGTGAGGGGTGTATTGCATCCACCCAGGCTATTGGAACAGAAAATAATTAAAAATCACTTCATACAGTTGTGAGAATCTTAGTCTGGGTGGGAATCTGATAACTTACTATGGATTCCTCTCTATATGGTCATCTCCACGGGATGGTTTGTGTATCTTCCTAGGGTGCTCTCTAGGCTCCAAGGGCCAAGCATACCAAAGGAAAACAAAACAAAATAAACAAACAACAAAAACAAAAAATAACCCCCATATAACCTGTGTGTCCCAGTCTTGGAGATCATGTAGTGTCATTACCACCATAGTTAGAAGTCTATCCAGAGTCAAGGGCAGGGAGTAGTGACCCACATCTCTGAGGAATGAGCTTATGGAATGGGAGATACTGTTTTACATGTCTTTTTGTAAAATACTATCTACCACACCAACCTAAAACTCCACACCCAAAGAAACTACTAATTAACTACAAGAGTTAAAGGGAGACTTTTTTCAGACATGTTAGATATTAGATGTCAGACAACTTACCTCTCATCTACTCCTAAGAAGCTATAGGAGAACAACTTACCTCTCATCCATTCCTAAGAAGCTATAGGAGAATGTGCTTTAGCAATACATGAGAGAAATTCAACAAAGATGCTAACTGAAATGCAGGAAAATGGGGACCCAGCACTTTAAAAATGAATGACTCTCTAGGATGGAGAGGAGTGATCTCAGAATAGCAGCTGTGTACCACCACCCACAAAGACCAACCAGCTTGGATCAGGGCAAGTCAGAAGGCTCTGGGAGTGATGTTTCCAAGAAGACAAAATTATTACAATGTAATATGTTGGATATATTTTGAGGGAGACTTTATCAATTAGGAGAGAATTTTAACCTGAAGTAGATAAGCACACTGCAATCTAAGTAAACAAAAAAATAAGGCAGTCAACTTCAAGTAAAACTTTTACAAGAATGGAAAAGTTGTTATAATGTACTACATGATTTAGTCGAGATTAGTGCTTACAAGGTCATGAAAATGTCAACGTTGAATACTTATATAATTAAAATTATGCTATAATTCTATTGGGAGAATGAGGTGTGTGGTTAGAACATGTAGATACATCTGGGTAGGCACTCAGATAGGTAGGTAGGGGTGTGGATTAAAGAGAGCTGAAGCACTATTCTCTAGAGCAGGAATTAATAGGTATGTCTAAAATTTAAATTAACAAGTCAGGAAACAACAAGTGTTGGAGAGGCTGTGGAGAAAGGGGAACCCTCCTACACTGTTGGTGGGAATGCAAGTTGGTGTAGCCGCTTTGGAAAACAGTGTGGAGATTCCTTAAAAAATTAAAAATAGAGCTACCCTATGACCCTGCAATTGCACTATTGGGCATTTACCCCAAAGATGCAGATGTAGTGAAAAGAAGGGTCATATGTACCCCAATATTCATAGCAGCAATGGCCACAATCGCCAAACTGTAGAAAGAGCCAAGGTGTCCTTCAACAGATGAATGGATAAAGAAGATGTGATACCTATATACAATGGAATACTACGCCTCCATCAGAAAGGATGAATATCCAACTTTTGTAGCAACATGGACTGGACTGGAAGAGATTATGCTGAGTGAAATAAGCCAAGTAGAAAAAGTCAAGTATCTCATGGTTTCACTTAGTTGTGGTGCATAAGGGGTAATATAGAGGACAGTAGGAGAAGGAAAGGAAATGGGAAGTAGGGTAATTTAGGGAGAGAAACGAAACATGAGAGACTTTGGACACAGAAACAAACTGAGGGACTTGGAGGGACGGGGAGGGGGATGGGAGAGCCTGGTGGTGGGTACTGAGGGCACCTATTGCATAGAGCACTGGGTGTGGGGCATGGGCAATGAATCTTGGAACACTGAAAAAATAAAAGAAATTTAAAATTAAAAAAAATCAAGAAGTTGTAAGTATGCTTTCTAAGGATACTAATACACAAATTTCTATAAAGAGCTGAAAGTGGTTGCTTTGGGGGAAATGGGCAATGCTTTCCCAGTGGAAATATGCATGGAGAAGGATGGCAGGGGACCAAAAAAAAAGACTTCACAGATCTTAAAAGCTATGTAATTCTTGAGAATAAAGAATGAGGAAACATACTTTTTGGTTTGGATAACAAAGTGTGGTCTTGTTTTTCTGTTATTACTGTCATGTATATTTCCAGGGTTTCTGCAAGGGAAGATTGGAAGGAAAGTGACACCATTCCTTGTCCCCCATACAGCAGCCAGAGCCTCTGCCCGAAGTTGTGGGTGCTCTGCCCACCTTCCCTGTGCACCCAGGGCTAGTAGAGGGAGAAGGGGCCTGCATCAAAGGTATCCTCATCAGCTCTCTCCTGGCTCCATAGCCTTGGAGGAGAGACTTTCTTCTTTAAAAACAGCCTTTGATAAATGGGACAGCAATAACTATCACATACAGAAAACTAATCAAGCGTCTCAGGAAATATGAATGTAAATAAAATATTGATTAAAAGCTAAAAGGATTTTAATTAGGTTACTTAGTTTAATAGTTTAATTTGGCAGAAAGAGACAACTTGGACAAGGTTCTTTGTGTAAGCACATTTTAAATCACTTATTAAAATTTCAGACAGCAATCTGAGATTAGCAAAAGGATCTTCAAAGGCAAGCAAGATGTCCATTTATTTTATTTTAAAACTGAAAGCAATACTAAGATGTTACTTTGAGTCCTCCACCTAAAACAACGTAAAATCTTGAATATATTGTAACCCACTTTAACCCACACACCATCTGTAATTAATTTATACTGAACAAAAACCAGAATTTGATAGGCAAACCTCACATACATTTTATTGAAGATCACTTGTGCATTTGATAGAATAGATAAAAATTGTTCTTTCAGAGATACAATGTAAAATAGAGGAAAAATGGATTCTTAAAAACATAAAACTCATGGCAAAGTAAAGTGTTATTTATTCAGTCTAATTCAGCTAGTACATAAAATATTTTGAAGTAAGGCACACAGAGAAGCTCTATTTTGAGTTCCTATTAGTAATTACATATCAATATACTAAATGGCACAATTCAAGGTCAAAGCTAAGACTGTACTTATGTTCAAGATGGTAAGACATATGGAGTGTATCAGTTCAAGACAATTATTACAAGGACAGACTCTGAAGGCATACTGCCTGGGGTCAAATCCTGGTTTCCCATTTCTTAGTCATAAGACCTTGAGCAATTTTGATAACATTCTTCTGCCTCAGTTTCTACATTTATAATGTAGGAATTATAATAATTGTACCTACTTTGCAGGTTAGTTATAAGAATGAAAAAAGAAGGGGTGCCTGAGTGGCTCAGTTGGTTAAGCGACTGCCTTTGGCTCAGGTCATGATCCTGGAGACCCGGGATTGAGCCCCGCATCAGGCTTCCTGCTTGGCGGGAAGCCTGCTTCTCCCTCTCTCAGTCCCTCTGCTTTTGTTCCCTCTCTGGCTGTGTTTCTCTCTGTCAAGTAAATAAATAAAATCTTAAAAAAAAAAGAATAAAAAAAGAATGCATCCAAGAACCTATGGAATGTAGTCTATACATAGTAAATGTTAATTTTATCAGTATAAAAGGTAGATGCCATTAAGGTGATAGAATTGCAAAAGTTGAAAAACTATATGTCTTGTTTTTAGTTTTTAAAATTTTATTTATTTGAGAGATAGAGAGCAGGGGGAGGGGAAGAGGAAGAGGGAGAAACAGACTCTACACTGAGCAGGGACCCCCAGTGTGGAACTCGATCCCAGGACCCTGAGATCAAGACTTGCGCCAAAGGTAGATGCTTAACTGACTGAGCCACCCAGGCACCCTGAAAATCTATATTTTTAATGTGAGATAAAGAAGGATAAACATCATGGGTTCTGCTTTAGGATAGACTTGGATTCAGATTCTAACTCTCACATTCACTAGCTGTGAGTAGGATAAGCAAGTTTCTAACCTCTCTGTGCTTCATGTTCTTTTTATATAAATGAGGATAACCACAGGACACTGTTGTTGAAGAGTCAGTGATAAAATGATACTGAAGCCCTATACAAACCTTGATCCATAGAATTGTTCAAATATTATCACTATCCTTTCTCTTCTGAAATAAATACAAAAATAGAGGATGCATAACTAATAACATGCCCTATAGAAATGTACTGAAGTGGTGACTCACGGGGTTGTTGCTTCCATGAATTAAAGTTCTCTAAGAAAGGACTTCAATGGTGTACAGATTTTATAATAGCTACTCAAACACAGGTGGACCTAAGTATGCCCTGATACAATTTGAGTCCATCACTTACTCATTGCAGAAAAGATGGCATTTCCATTCCTGTGCAGATGAATCACACATATCAAAGATGTTGGTATTTACATAAAAGTCACCATGGTGGGGCACCTGGATGGCTCAGTTGGCTAGGCATCTGCCTTCATCTCAGGTCATGATCCCAGGGTCTGGGGACCTGTGCTATATTGGGCTCTGTGCTCAGCAGGGAATTTACTTCTCCCTCTCACTCTCCTTCTATGCTCTTTCTCTCTCTCAAAAAAATTAATTAAATTAAATAAATAAATAAATAAATAATAAAATCTTAAACAACATCATGGTGTTTTGTAGAAGTTTTGAAACAGTGAGTGTGACAATCACTCTTCCTTTGACAACTTCAGAAAAAAGGCTGAGGACATCATGTTCACTTCTTGACAATTAATGACCTCAGTGCAGACACTTGACTGACATGTTAAGATATCAGGTTGAAATATTTATGGGATGCCAACTTCTAGACAATACATTTTATTGATATCACAAATAAATGGGGGTGAGAATATGGGATCCAGAAGAACAGTGAACATATTTTCTATTACTAATGATAGTAAATAAGGCAACCATACACACTATCATTATTTTTTATACATCTTTCTAAATAAGCCAATGATGATGGTGATTAGAAATAATGCAAAGTGAGGGGAAATATGTCTATAAATATTTCAAAGAATTGAATCTGATTCTTAATCCATTATCTGAATCCATAGTGTCTTCAGGAAATTGAATATGGTTCAAAGACTGTACCTATTTTGGTAGAGCTAAATATTTCTTTCCACCATCCAAAACTATCCATTACCATTTTGAAGCTCCTGACTCGATAGTGTTGGGATGAGTCGCCTTCTCAGAGTTTTTACTTTTTCCGTTCAATCAAGTCACTAAGTCATCATTTAATCCTTTGAAAACTCAGCTTCTGTTGGAACCTGTGATCTTTCTTCCAGTCACTCCCTTTGTCCACAATCTTTGCCATTCAATCAATCAACGTGTGTTTTTGAACCTATGGTATGTACCCAGGTCTCTGTTAGCATCAACATAGAGGAAGAGAAGAAGTATTAGAATGATCTATGATCTCATGGAATGATGCTATAATTGGGGAGGTAAGACCCATGTATTATAAATAATGAGATGAAAATATAAAGCAGAATATATTTAGGTATATGTTAACATATATTAACATTTCTTTCCACACAACATGAAATGCTTTATTGTGTAGTTCAGGAGGTATGTGAATAAGATGTCCCATTAAAATACACTTACATAAATCCATGTGGGGATTCAGACTCCGTTTACTAGGCTTTGATTCAGGGTCATTTCATTTTACCTTCTATAGGAACAGTTGAGTCTGTTGAAACAGAAATCACTTGACATACACACAAATCTTTGTCATTATTGCATAAACATGTACATACTTTACATTCCATCTTCTTTTTTTGTAATTAAAAAATATATCTGATTATTATTTTTTCCATGGTTTGGTAAAGTAGATCCTGTGGGGCAAAACAATTGGTGGTCAGGTTTAATGATTCAAGGCAATCATTGACCACAAAGGCTTCTTCTCTGACAAAGCTGTGTCCTATTAGTATTCAGTAAATCCTTGAAAAAGCCACCAGGCAGCTCTTTATCTGTCATTATAGGCTGTTCTTTGATGAAACCACTATCTTGGAAAATGCATCTGTCTTCCTTGGGAGATTGTTAAGCACTGGAGAGTGAAGGAACCTGCAATTTCTGGGCTTTGTGGTTTTGCTCTGAATAGCAACCAATGTTGAAAGGTATGTATACCATCTCTGTTCAGCCTGATCCAAAAATAAGAAGGTTATATAACTGATATCAAAGCCAGTTTTTGTTCACTGGTAAAATTTTACTAAATCCAATATATTTTCTAATGGATGCTACTCATTTTTCAATTTTTCTATAAAACTACAGAGAACAAGTAATACAAAATAAACCTTTCATTTCATTTAGGCAAGATGACAATGGAATCTTAACTCATGTTTCATTGTAGATCAACTAATATCAACTAATTAGAATATTCTAGATGATGAAACTGTGCTTTAGTGGTCTCTGGGAACTGAAGTTATTCTTTAGTGCTCTAAGACATAATTAAAAAAAAAATACTATTCTTTCCATCCACTCTAAATTTCTTTTTTGGGTTTCCTCCTGCTAGTCTCCAGGATCATTGTGCTAAGCTCTCCCAGTGTTGTTTTATAGATTCATGTTTCCACTATGAGCTTCTGTCATGAAATTATCAAAGTTCTATAGAAAGAAGCAAACAGTTCTTTCCCATTTCCCCAACCATAGCTTTATTTTATTTTAACCCATCATAAGATCAGACATTTTAAAATGGCCAGGACTCTTTTTTCCAAGTTTGGATGCAAACATCTCGTGTTCCTTGCATGACATGCACTTAGGTGGTAATGTCAGATCAAGAAAGAAATGTTTACTAGAACATTCCATTGAGAATTGTACAGGAAAGACATGCAGGCGGCCTTTCTACCAGGAGCCACAAACTCAAATAACAATCACAGACACTCACTGAGCACTTTCTCTGTGCCAGGAACTCTTTAAAGGACTTTGCTCACAGTGAATTCAGTTCATCTCTATACACCCTTATGAGGTGGGTATCATTGTTATGGCATCAGAGATGAGAAAATTAAAGCAAAAGAACGTGAAGTAATTTACCCAAGGTTACGCCACTAGGAAATGATGACAGAAGGATTTGTGGCACTGGAGTTAACGTTGTCAACCACTACCCAGCTCTGAGACTCAAACTCTTTAGTGCCAAGGAAGGTCACAGAAATGAGCAAAGTAGACAATCCCAGCTTATGGTTGCCAGGTAGGGACAGACCTGGAGCTATCTTCTCATATTGCAGAGAAAACTGAAACCAGGATTGTTTATGGGAAGTCTCTTGTTTTTAAAACATTGGGTTTTAATTTTAAAATGTTTTTAAACACCATTTTGGAAAACACACTTATGAGGATCACAGATTTGCAACCTCTGCTTTATACACCTAGGTGGCCCATCAGAGCACAATGTAAATTGCTTGAAAAGCTCTTCATTTATTTTAAGAACAAAATTGCAGAATTGCTGAGCTGAGGCCCACGTAATCCATCTTGGCCAATGTCCCATCCCAAGTGAGAATTTCCTTTTTTGAGCAGCTCATTTTGTTGCATAACCACTAAAATTGTCTTTAAAAAATCTTCCTTCTATTTTATCAAAACAGTGTTTTTTGATATTTCAGTGTTTGATTCCAGTGATTTTAGTTCTTCCCTCTGGAAAAATACTGCTAAGACAAATCTTTCTTCTACAAAATGCTCTTAGATTTTTGGAAACAGCTAACATAATCCCTTTATCTTCTGTTCCGATTCCATCAATCACAGATCTTTCAATAATTTCTGTGACATGGTTTCAAAGACTTTAACCACTCTTTAAATAAAGGCAAACAATAACTTGTATCAGCATCTATTATGTGCTATTCTGGTAGTGTCCAAATATTTTTTTTATTTATAATCCCCTATCATAAAAGTATTTTGAGCACATACTGCCATATGTATGTTACTTCATACATAGACATAACATACATGTTGTTTTATATGTATACATGTATATCATATATGTTACTTTATACATAGTACAGATGTAGTTCTATCATTTGCTAATATTTTAAATGATACATATTTAACCAGGGTTTCTCACCCTTGACACTATGGACATTTTGGGCCAGAAAATTCTATGTTGTAGGGGGCTGTCCTATACATAGGAGGTTTTAAAGCAACATTTCTTGCCTCTAACCATTAGAAACCAGTAGCATCTCCCATTTTTGATGAACAAAAATATCTCCAGACATTCCAATTCTTCTCTTGGGGGTAGAGTTGCACCATGGTAAGAACTGCCAATTTAGGGCGAGCTTTATCATTCAGTGTTGTAGATATAAATCTAGTGTTCAGATATTCCTCTTGACCATTTTGAATTTGTTGATCGTTTCTTGCAGATTTATTTGGATCATTGTTACTTTTATCTTTCAATGTAGCCAATGAGGGGCTTGGACTAGGAACACAAGTACATGCTCTTCCATTTTTCTTTTTTGTTCTACCATTATTAGTGCTACTTTTGATATGGTGCCTCCTTTTTTTTTTAAAAGATTTATTTATTTATTTGAGAGAGAGAGGGAGAGAGAGAATCTCCGGCAGACTCCTGGCTGAGCGAAGAGCCCAGCACAGGGCTCAATCCCAGGACCTTGAGATCATAACCTGAGCCAAAATCAAGAGCCAGATGTTTAACCAACCGAGCCACCCATGCACCCTTGATCTGGTGCATTTTTGAGAAAACCTCCTCGTGTTACTTCCTGAACCCAACCAACTGGGCCCATTTAAATTGAAGCACATCACAGCCCACCAAAAGGCTGTGAGACAGTGGGCAGTAGAACAGAACTTGGGCTCTAATCCCATATGTAATGCATGGTATGTGATCCCACAACCCCCTAACCTCTGATTCCAGGGAGCATGTCGGGGTAAAGCAAATTATAGAACAAATACCACTTAAATTGAATGAATTTACTTCTCTATATGAAATACAAATATTCTCAGCCATCACCCAAACATGTCATTTTGCTCCTCCTCCCTGGGATGCATAGATCCTATTTTGGAGACTACTGAACTTGGGTACAGAACTTCTAGTAACACTATTTTATTTATTGCAGACTGGATATATCCCACTAAAATAAAGAACTGAAACTAGGGCACAAAGGCCTTCTAATTAGTGCTGGTATCAGGAGAAACTTTACCCCCAGAGGTACATTCCAACTTTCTCCTACTCTGATATTTGGGCAATGACATGATAGGTTGGCTCACATTACTCCTGCAGGTAGTTAGAACCTCTTAGCTTAATTTTTTTTTCCTTTATAAAACGAATTTAACCTTTAAGCCAGACTTTATATCATTAGAATCCTTCCCTAGTTTATTAAGGTCTTTTAAAGACTGTGGTTATGGCCACTTTGGATTTTCCTTTCTTTTGCCAGTCCAGTGTCTCTGCCCCTTCCTTGTTACTATAGTCCTCCTCCCCACTGTTCATGTGCCTGCCTCCATAGGGAACACATCAGCCAGGATGAACTAATGGAACATGAATCTTGGAGGATCCCAAAGGTAAAAACTAGTGTCAGATACACATTCTTATTCTCTGTGACACACAGACTGTCCATTCTTTCCTGCCACGTAGATCTCCAGAGTTTCCCTGACCCTACCCTTTCCAAGACCCACAATTCTGTGTCTCCTATTTTGTAAGCTGCACCAAAGCTAGAGTTGGAGTCTTTTCCTTTAAAGACCCTTGTTGATACAAGCTTTAACTACCCTGACTCCCTCACAGTTTTGTATTATCTCAAAACCTGGAACTTACATCTAAATCTTCACTCAAGAAATACTGCTGGGGACACCTGGGGCGCTCAGATGGCTAAGCATCTGCCTTCAGCTCAAGTCATGATCTCTAGGTCCTAGGAATCGAGCCCTAACATTGGGCTCCCAGCTTAGCGGGCAGCCTGCTTCTCCTTTTCCCTCTGCCTCTTCCCCTGCTTGTACTCTCTCTCTCCCCCAAAAGAATAAATAAAATCTTAAAAAAAAAAAAAGAAAAAAGAAAGAAATACTGCTGGATCAGGATATGTATGCCTAGATTAGAATCCTTAGATTTTTACATACAGACTAAAAATAAACAAATCTTATAACAATTATAATAACACATTATTGTTTATTTCAATGTTAGGCACTATCTTACAAAAATTGTTGTTTTTTTAATGCAGTTTATTTTGTAATACCTTTAGATTTATGGCAAATCTGCAAACATATTACAAAAAGTTTCATATATCCTTCACCCAGGTACCTCAGGTACCCCAGCATGAAATCTGGCATAACCATGTGCATTTATCAAAACTAAGAAAATGGCTTTGGGGCATTACTATCAACTAAATTCAGACTTTTTATTTGGAATTCACCAGTTTTTCCACCAATGTCCTTTTCCTGTTTCAGGACCCAAATCAGTCTCCACACTACATTTAGAAGTGCTTGAGTTCTAGCAGCTCATGTCATTCCCCCTGGCATCTTTGTTGTTGTTGTTGTTGTTTTTTCTTTTTTTTTTTTAAGATTTTATTTATTTATTTGACAAAGAGAAACACAGCCAGAGAGGGGACACAAGCAGGGAGAGTGAGAGAGGGAGAAGCAGGCTTCCTGGGGAGTAGGGAGACGGATATGGGGCTCAATCCTGGGTCTCTGGGGTCTCCGGGATCATGACCTGAGCCGAAGGCAGACACTTAATGACTGAGCCACCCAGGCACCCCTCCCTGGCATCTTTGAAACAGGCACTATCATTTCCTTCATTTTACAGATGAGGAAACTGAGACACAGAAAAGTTATTGGTTAAAGTCACACAGTAAGTGGCAAAACTAGGTTCTAAACGCAATAACCTGGCATCAGAGTCTTTGTTCTTTTCTTTTAAAATATTTTATTTATTTATTTGAAAGAGAGAGAGCATGAGCAGGGAGAAGGGGCAGAGGTAAAGGGAGAAGCAGACTCCCCACTGAGAAAAGATCCCAAAACTGGGCTGGATCCCAGGTTCCCAGGATCATGACGTGAGCTGAAGGCAGATGCTTAACTGACTGAGCCACCCAGGCATCCCCAGAACCTTTGTTCTTAACATTAATGCTTCCTGCCCTTTATGAGAGAAACAAAAGCAAGGCAAAAGCAAAGTACATCACGCGTGCTCTCTCTCTGCTTTCTCACCCCAGATTTAGCTTTTAAATAAGTTTAGTTTGCTTGCCTTGTTTTTAGGGGACTTCTGCCAATCCTAGAGATTCCTATAGCCCTTCAGTGTGTGCATGAGTCATTTCTTGAATTCAATTCCTTCTCCAGCTCTGCTGAAACTAGGCTCAAAATTCAGAATGCTTTAGTATACAGAATTGACATGTGTTGAAAATGAAATTATTTGCCCATCTATATCTTTCTAGAGCAGAACTTTTAAGCCACTAAGGTGTATGCAGATCTCAGGGAATCTGGTTCGAGTGCAGATTCTATAGGTCAGAGATGGAGCCTGTGAATCTGTCTTCCCATCAAGATCCCAAGCCAGGTCCATTCCGCTGGTCTGTAGAGCAACACTTGGGGTAGTGAAGCCCTTAAACTCCTCTGCTTTTTCTCAGATTGGTGGCATTTCTGTTCTTGTGCGGTTCTCTGCCTGGGCTCAGAGAAGGGAGCAGCTTGGGGCTGTTCTATCAGATACTTTTTAATCTTGTTAGACACTGGTTTTATTTAAATACAGTTTGTTAGCTCTTTACCATTTGGATTCCTTTTTATTGATAAGAATTCTTGAGGCAACACATCTGTTTATTAATACTGTTATTTTGTTCTCTGTCATTTGTGAATGATCCCCTTTAATGGTCTTCCCCGATCCCTCATTATCCAGATTCATTCAAAGGCATTTTAATTGTTACGAGCATTTCTGCAAGCCCTAATTTACACTGAAACATTAACTTCCTTGCCACTAGATTTGCTGAGTGTTGTTTTTGTTTGTTTTGGCCCACACATTCTTCCTCCCATCTTTCATGTGCGGTGTTTTCTTTTTTCTTTTTTTTTTTCTTTAAGGACTTTTTTTTTTTTAGGATTTTTATTTATCTGACAGAGAGAAACATAGCTAGAGAGGGAGAACAAGCAGAGGGAGCGAGAGAGGGAGAAGCAGGCTTCCAGTGAGCAGGCAGCCCAATGCAGGGCTGGATCCCAGGACCCTGGAATCGTGACCTGAGATGAAGGCAGATGCTCAACAACTGAGCTACCCAGGCGCCCTCCTGTGCGGTGTTTTCAAATGTGAGTGGCTCCAGAGTTTCTCACAAAGCCACATTAAATATCTTTAATATGGGGCTCAATCCTGGGTCTCTGGGGAGACCCTCCACTCAAGGATCCCCAGATTTCTTTCTCTTCGGAAACATTTGCAGTTGCCAAAATGTGTCCTTTTCTGTTCCTTTGTTACTGGCTTGCTTACTTTAAGAATTTTCATCTCCCATTACTTTAGAAACTTTAGCGAATTACATTATTTTATTATTATATATATTTACTATTGGAAACTTTTGAAATCTGCTTTTGTAAAGGCTGGTTTGAATCTGATATACTCGTTATATTCTTATTGGATAATTAGCAACTCCAAGATGAGGTCACGTCTAAGTTTCCTGTTATTTGGAGTTCCCACCACCCCCACCCCCAACATGTCCTTCCTTGTAGGTCAGAATTAAACCCAGACTAGCAGTTTTCACCACTGCTTCCTTTATGTTCTGGAAGATGAAAGTGCCAGCTCTTCCTCTGGGCTAAGCGTTTGCATACTTTAGATTTTTTTTTTTAACAGAAGAAATGAAAAATCTCAGATCACGTTCTGCAGAGCTGACCTGAGCATGATGGGGACAAGCAAGTGTGCTAGAAAAGCACTCTCTCTCTGGAGGAGGGACTGAAGGGAATAGTCTCTGTGTTCTGGGAGTGTAAGACTCTCAGCAAAGACAGCAGTCTTTGGGCAGCCATGCCCTTACCTTCCCATAGCGGCAGAGCCTGCCCCTGTGTTATCTGTCACAGTGACACCATTCAGTTAACAGTTGTTCAGATGAAACTGCCACCGGGATTCTGGGGTCCAAAATATACTGCTCATAAATAACCAAGCAACTTCTGAGGTTGGAGCTTTGTGGAAAGGAGTGAGTTTCAAACCAGGATAATGTGAAAAGAAGTGACAGAGGCATGATTTGGGGAGAACAACTAATATCATGAGGACATTCCTCTCCTGCAGCACATAGGAACTGTCAGTGAGATCTGATGCAGGGGGCTGTGGGTGAGTGAGCAGATGTCTTGGTCCAAACAGCACCTGCTCTCTGGAGGAGGAGTGTCAATATGGAGAGTAACCGGAAAAAAGGGCAACTGAGGAAAGCGTGATCAAAAGTTAGGCCCATGCATTGGTTGTACTTTTTGGTTTTCTCCTAATACCGGAGAGAGGGTGATCGATTGGCATGCTAGTGGACATCACAGTGAAAAGTGTGGCTACGCTGCATACAGGGAGATGAAGAATTGAAGAAAGAAATGTGTCAAAGGGAAGGAGGTAGAAGGAAGAAGCAGCCCATAACTGCATTAGTCTGTGTGCTGTGGGCAGATAGCTGGGAGTCTCGAGTGACGAAAGTCCTGCACCCTTGCCTGTGTCCTCCACCAATACATATAAATCAAGTCTCTCCCCCGAGCCATTTCCATCACCATTCCCACCCAACACTTCGGCTATAAGTATGTGAATAACCTAATTTCTTCCCAATGCATGCAGACACATTTTCTAAAGTACCCTTAGACTTCTGTCCATCATTCCTGTTAACCTATATATATATTAAAAACAAGATTTAAAAAGATTTAGCTGCAAATATAGAGACCCAATTGTAAATATTCTATGTTTTGGTTATCTCATGGTACAATTAAATTACCCCCAAATGTTATGGCTGAAAGCAATTTATTTTCTCATGATTTGGGGTATCAGGAACTAAGGTAGGCCTCGGTGACATACTTCCTCTGCTCCGTGTAGTTAAGAGCTGGGGTCATCTTTATTCACCTGGAGGCTAAGCCAGTCTAGAGAGTCCAAAAAGATGTCACTTGCATATCTCCTTCCTTGTGTTTCTACGCATGGCCTCCCTCTTTCTCTACTTGGTTAGCTCGGGTTTTCTCATTACATGAAGGTCTTAGAGTAAACTTGGTTCCAGGTTTTCATTGCTGTGTAACAAGAAAATAATTTACTATTATTATTTCTCATGGCATTGGGGTCTGTCATGGGGTAGCCATCAAATATCCGAGGAGGGAGTTATGCCAAAGTCTGACTGGGCTAGATGCTCAAAAAGCTCAGGCCAATGACCAGCAGTGGATCCTGGCTGTTGCTAGAGGCTCAGCTCTGACTGTCCCCTGGAATGAGTGCTTCCATGTGCCTTCTTCATGTGACCTTAACTTCTTTCACATCCTGAAGCTGAGTTTTTAGAAGGAGCATTGCAAGAGTGAGAGTCTCAAGAGGCCCAGACCAAATGCCACTAGGCTTCTTATGATCGTACCTCATAGTTATATGGCAGTATTTAAGCCACTTTCCATTGGCCAAAAGTAAATCACAGGACCAGTCCAGATTCTAGCAAAGGGAATTTCACAAGGACATGCACACTGAAAGGCAAGGCCCATGACATAAAGGGACATCTTTGGTGACTGCACCACAGACTTCTTACCTGGGGGGCCACATTTGAGAAGCAGTGTTCTGGTAGAGCAAGAGCAGAAGCTACAGATTTCTCAAGGCTGAGTTCCAAAGTTACAGAGTGTTACTTCTGCTACATCTTACAGGATGGTCAGTCTAACAGCCCACATTTGGGGAAGGAGACATAGATCTGCCCATTCCATGTGAGGACAGGCAAGCCTTTAATCCCTCATACTTTGCTAAAAACAGTTAGTTACAGGGCTGGGAAAAGTCATAGAAATATTTCAGGCCATCTCATGTTAGTTTTTTAATTGAAATGAAAATAGATATGCTATAAAACTGTGTAATTTTTTGTATCTAAAAAACATGAATATGGACCTGAATCCCTGGACTTTGTTAAAGATTCATGGTTAACTAGAAATTTTCTGAATGTGGAGATTTGATGACAGCTTCATGCCTTATGAATAAGCATAATTTTGTTGCTTCTCCAACATCAAGTGAATTTTCCAAGTTTTGATTTTGAATCATTAAGGTGTAAATAAGCAGAAAATCAATTTCAAATCTTTGCTAATGGAACTATTACATTGACCAAATGCCTCGAATCAACATGTAAAAAATAACCCTAACAAACTGAGCACCAAAAGGCCAATCAAGTCTATCATTTCCACAAAGGTAAACTTGGAGGTGTGGGCATCGTGCCAGTTAGTAAAATAATTGAAAGAATTACAGGGTCTCAGACTAAAGGTCTCACTGAGAATATGGCGTTTGTTAAATACACTAAGTTGAATAAAATGACTCAGAAAAAGGATGCTAAGTTTATGGTTCTTCTACCAAAGCTTGCTGGACTCAATGTAGCTAAAATTAAATAGAGAAAGGCATGGGGATGAGAAAGCCAAGACATATTAAATATGCACATAAGAAAATTAAGTCTCAAAATATCTGTAGGTGTGGCTATTAGAAAATAGGACTCAGAATCAAACTGAGGGTCTTGGAGGAGAGGGGGTGGGGGGATGGGAGAGCCTGGTGGTGGGTACTGAGGGCACATATTGCATGGAGCACTGGGTGTGGGGCATAAACAATGAATCTTGGAACACTGAAAAATAATCAATTAACTTGCGGTGCATGAGGGGCAAACTGGAGGACAGTGGCAGAAGGAAAGCAAATGGGAACTAGGGTAATCTAGGGAGGGAAACGAAACAACAGAGATTTTGAACACAGAAACAAACTGAGGGACTTGGAGGGAGGGGGGTGGAGGGATGGGAGAGCCTGGTGGTGGGTACTGGGGACACCTAAAGCGGGGAGCACTGGGT